>CAJNOL010001033.1:0-84487 GCA_905250125.1 Rotaria sordida | reverse complement strand
AATATGATATAAAAATATAACAGTTTTGAACGTAGGAAAAAATAGAAGCTTACTTCTTCGAAAACGACGATGTACGAAGCGAGAAAAACGATTTTTTTTTCTTTTCAGAACATCCATTCTTATTTAATTCATTGATATTTTTGTAGGTCTTGGAATGTGTTCGTTGTATAGAATTGTTTGTTCGTAGAGTTTTCTCCATTGATTTTTTTAAATGTTTTTCAGAAGATCTTTTGGATAGTTTTGGTCTTGAGTTATCAAGTGGTTCTTGCTGATCTCTTTTTTTCCTATTAATTTTGACCAAACATCACCAATATATGTTCTAATACTTTTACAGATTGTCGTTATGAATAATTCTATAGGATTGCTAGGCAATTTGGGTCGCTTCATGAGAAGTTATAAAATAAAACTGTCTAAAGTATTCGATAATTACACGTATTATTATATAGAGCACTCTCTTTTGTTTAATTATTCATACATAAAAAGAAACAGAATAAATATGACGAAACACACACACCATGTTTCCTATTTGAATATCATATAATAGGTTACCATAGGCGTAAATATTCACTCAAAGTGCAAATATACATCGTTAATATTTTACTTTTATGTGTGTCTAATATTTATGTGCGTAATATAGTATATATTTTTATAGAAATAGTTCTTCAAAAAAATTTCATGCTACCCTGCTATTTTCAATTAGATGAAATCTGTAAGTGAGAGATTTTTTTCTAATGTTAAATATCTCCTACAGATAAGGGTTATCCATTACGGACGTCCAGGTACAAATCGCATTTTTTTTATCTGCCCTCCTCACAATGTGAATCTAGCGAACATTTGGGTAAAAATGAAAATCGCACTTTTTCAAGATTTAAATATATGGAAATATACGTCGAAATAGTCTATCTAATGATATAAATAACTTTGTTACAACCCTCAAAGAAACTAGCAAGTACATTTTCTGAATTTCCAAGCTGAGTTCTATACAATAGTAAAACATATTTCTTAATTTGCACATTTAACTTCTGAGAAAAAATATAATACTTATTTCTAGAGTGTCGTCCGAACAGCTAATTCCTTAAAATGAGAAACCCATCCACATCTAACCTCCAAACTTTGCTAGAATGTTCGTTTATCTACAACCTCATGAGTCAATTTTCTTCGATCGAATCCAACTTATTGAAATCTCTGGACCGTACACAATTAAATATGACGTGATATGGTATCGTGCCCACATACGCCTCCACTTCCTGAAGAAGGAAGGACTTATGCCTTCCTCCCCATTAAACACATGAAATATTATTTCTTCACTTGAAAAAGATACTTACTATCTAATCTGTTGTTCGAATTGATCTAAATAATAGAATAAAAAATGATTTTTTTTTAAAAATAAATACTTACCTTAGTATTTTGCACTTAATTCAAAAAGGAAAAGCTACTTGCTTGGTAAACACAACTCTACTCACGACTATGTCACGTAATCGTGCCTTTTCGACCTGAATAGCTTCGGTTTTATAAATAGTAACTTTTTTTTTCACTTTCTGCATGATATACAAGATAAATACTTGTTCTACATTAAAGTCAACGACACTTAGTTTTGTTGGGTCTGTAATAAACCGTTCTTCTATCTTCTATATAGTGCGTATAATGTTTTGACCGTTGATTTCTAATTGATGCTTCTGCTCTATCAACATTATCAAATGTAAACTCGTCAACCAAATATTTTGATTTGTTTTTTTTTGGCAAGATCTTTCGTTTCCATTTATTTCATTGCTTCCATATTGAACTACTTGTTCTACATCGATCTTTTAGATCCTAAGCTGAAGTTGGAAGAAAAGATAGAAGCATAGTACCTACATCTATGTCGTACATATCATCTGTAAAACTCGTAAAGTGCTTAAAGGTTTCTGTGACATATTGATAGCAAAGTACCTTGAACTAAGTACGTTCTCTAAGGAGGGAAACAAAGAAAAGAAGAAAAAGTAGTGAATCACACCATAACATATTTCAATGTCTATACTTACCTATAATTTAAATGACGGTAAATAAATGTTTATTTACTGTTCTTTAAAATTTATTAACAAACTATTAAAGTAATATATTTTGTCTTCTCAAGTTTACATAACAAATCTATTTTTGAAAATATTCTCAACAAACAAAAAAAAAATAACTGAAAAATCCACATGCACAATAGATTATGCTTGTTATTGATAGAATTCTGATTAAAATTGACATGACATGAGTTGTGATAGAAACTATAGACAAATACTTGAGCTTATTTACATAATCCGTTTTATGTAAGAAGCCTAAGGATTTCATTCTATCTTTTTATAATTAACTAGTTATGATTTTCGTGAGTAGTCAATCTAGATATATGTAAATTTGATATGTTGTCTAAATAAAGTAGAGATTGACAAAGTCTCGACATCGTTCGTTGGTATTAAATGCATTCCGATTAAATCTAAAGAAAATCATCATCTGGAAGAATAAATTTTCACTCTCGTTCTCATATATTCTCATTGATACTAAAAATAAAATCTCGGAAACAAAACAAAGGCGAGAAAATTCTTATTTATTAATTATCATTCAGAATACTGAAGCTTTCTTTCTCGAAACAAATAAGAATATATATGCGACATCTAATAAACAAATCTTCTGATCCACAAATGTGAACGACTATTAGCAAGTGTCATAATATTAATTTAAACATAAATATGTTGATAATAAGTTATATATTGTATTATATGAGACAAGTAAAATATATGTCATTCATATATGAACCATTTTATATTAAATTACATCTAAGTAACCGTACGACAAATGTTAAATAAACATTTGCATATATATTTTCATCTGAATAATGATTTCTTTTTTAAATGTAAAACGTAAAGAGAAATATATAATTTGATCATAGAAACTATTTTCAAAATCAGTGGTATTTGATATTTATTTCATTTAGTAGTTAGATTCGTACTCAAAGCATTAATTCATAATTTCTATCACAAGAAAAAAAAACCAATTCCAATAATTGATAATCGATGTAATTCATCCATCAGTTATGTAGAAACGTTTATAATATTTATTCTGTACATGTCCTTTACTCAAAATACTTGTTGTTTATATATTATAACAGGCTCAATTATATATTAGCAGAGACCTTGTTATCTCCACTTAGTCTTGTAATCGATCGTGTTTGTTTTATCTAACCCAAGGCTAACTGTATATTAAAGACAATGTTTTTTTGTATTGTATTGAGTATTTATATTATTTCTTCTTGCGTTTCGTCAGATTGATACATGTATATATATATATGTATATATATCATTAGAAAAAAAATATACATTCAGATTAGTTGATTTGTGGCTTTCGTTGATTAAGCATACAACTTACTACTCTTGTGCTATACTGTTTTCAATGTCATCAATGATAAAGGTATTTGTATGCTGTATTTTATGAAGAGAAAAATATGATTAAATTTATTTTCTATATAACTCTATATATATATATATATAAGTTCTTCTTATCTCCCATGATACATATAAAGTACACAGAGATAAGTCTAAAGTTTATTTAAGTTGACCTTAATATGTATTACTTATTTCTCTAAGGAAATTGAATAGCACACCTATTAATAGTTTCCGTCAAGTATATGAACGAAAGCGGAAGAACTAAAAGATGGATGTGCTATAAGTGTGGAAATGCTTGATAAGATGACCTTGTATAAATTATAGCTAGATATATGAATATATGTTTGATCTCGTTGTTGAACGTTCTTTGATATATGCTAGACCTTCAAGTGTACTTAGTATGAAAAATTATCTTTTTAACAATGTATATAATAAAGTCATTCTTTGAATCAGCAAATTAAACATAGAATTTTAACGGAAATTAAATCTTGTTTACATAGTCATTTATTATTTAATTTAAATTCATCTCGACCGGATATTTATAGAACCTCATTTATATCATTTTATCATTGACGAGAATTAAGAATCTTTTTTATTTATTTTACACCGTATGTCTTCTCTAACACACAACATCAAACTGACGCCTCATAATAATAAAGAGAAAAAATGTTACTATGCCATATTATAATGTATAAATGAAAGATGAAGGACAAAGAAGAAGAAGAAGAAGAGGAGAACAGAAAAAAAATCATTGAACGATCTCACAAAGAAATAAAGAAAGAAAAAAAAAATCTTTAATACCACTCAATAGATGACTCATACATCGTGCATTATACTTGAAGAAAAGAGAGAAGAAACAAAAGATTTTTCGAGGCATATTATATAAAAAAAAATAGTAGTCGAGAGTGTTACATATACTGATGTTTTGTTCAAAACAATCTCGTTAAAGTGAGTTAATCGACTGTTACTAATGTTGACCGTTTCTGTTCTTGAATGACTAAATTCTATAAGTTGATACGCATATTCTCAAATGTACTCATATTTCTACCACTGTTATTAATATCACCATTACTATATAATTTCTGGCTTTTATTAAACACATATGATAGATTACATTATATGAGATATAGAGCACGTAGAACAAATATAACATAACCATTTCTATATAAGTAACTGTGTAATACATGTATAGCTGACAAATGTAGAGTAAGATGATGGGTGAACTCACATATGATTTAATCATGATATATATTTTCTTTTGAGAGAAAGAGAATAGAGTAAATTGTCCACTTCAGTCATTATATTTGGTGGATTGAGTTTATTTCTTTCGTGGTTTGAGAATTGAAATCTATTTGGTTGAAATAAGTACTCTTTTTTTTTTCCTCTTGTTTGTGTTGTTTTTGCTACAGTTCCATATGTATTATAAAAGAAAAAAAAAATTGATTTAAGTCAACAAGCACGTCTTTTAATACTCTACAAATGCTCTGCTTTTGTTCGATTAGACCATGAAGAAATTAAAACAAAGTACAAATGGTTTTTTTTTTTTTCGTTGTTGTCGACTATTTCATCTATTTACTTAGCAATAGAAAACCATCATCTTCTATTCTTATGTTTTCTTCAGTTATTTTTCTATTTTTGATAAGACTATCTCAGATATTTTATCTGTTTTCAGTTCTTTTTTTGTCTATTCTTTCAATTAAGAAAATATCTGTTTTTCCATTTTTTTTTCTCTCGTTTCTTTTCTCCAGTTGTTGTCGTCTTCATCAGTTCACGCCAAGGACACCATCATTATCCTTCTACTTAGAGAAAGAGAAAGCTATTTCCGGATCGTAAAGGAAACTTTTTTTTTTTGTTATTACTTGAACTGTTCTTTGTTTCATTATTTCTGGAGATCCGATAAAATAGGAAAAAAAAAGGAAAAGATAGATATGGCATTATAAAATATGCATACATCAATCATATTTGTTAAAGAATCTCTTTAATAACGCACACACAATTTTTATGAAAGAAATCCCATTTAGAATACGATAAAGTAAGTCTCATAATTCATCACTTGTCCGTTTTCTATTTAGTTTATCAGAAAATTGATCGTAGAATGTATTTAATACAGTGAACATATAACATACTCTATCGTACTTTGTTTGTTAATGTTACTCTTGTCATCAATGAGTTATATATGATAGAAGACATTAGTCAGAACAATATACCTAAAGGAAACATTAGTAATCTTATTTCATTTGTCAATGTACGTATATATAACTTCAATAGATTAGATTTCTCATGTAAACTAAGAAAAAACCTTGTAGGTTTTTTTTTGTTTTAATGATAATGAATATAGACTCGTACAATAATAATTTAGCTTCTAAATATAGTACTAATCAAAGTAGACTTTTAGTTCTAGAACATTATCCAGCTGTTGCGTTTGTAGAAATGAGAACTATCGGCATGTACATATTATGTTTATTCAAACACAAAGAGAATATATGATGACAAAATGGAATGACTATACTTTTTCTTTTCTTTTCTTTTCTTTTTTTTAGATTTAATTGCTTGTTTTTTGTTGAAGGAAAAAAAGACAAATTAATGAAGTTAAAAGAATATTTAAATTCTCTTGTCTCAAGACGAAAAAATAAAACACCATCAAAATCTCATAAACCAAAATCTCATCATCAATCAATTTCATCAACAGATTGTCATTATGAAATATGTGAATATGATAATGTTAATAATAGAATTTCTATTGATAATCAACATAGTCGTACTCAAATGCTTCTTACACGTCATGCTCAATTAGTTAATACAATTATTGGAATACGTTCACAAGAAAATTTATGTTCATCATGTCCTCATTGCCAAATATTCCATCAATCACAAGAAAAAAATTTTATTTTAAATCATAATTATTCAAATACATTAGCAACATCTAGTCCATGTCGTGAATGTCAACAAAATTCAACAATTATTTCATCAAGTAATAATTCTCTATGTACAAAAATACGACAACGTTCAAAAATTCGTACAAATCCATGGATACCAACTATTCGAATATCTCAACCTGAAAATTATTCTATTCATGATCCAAAATCATCATCAACACTTATACATTCAGAATCATTTCCACAAACAATATCAAATGGAAATATTCATTCAATAAAACCATCGAATATAATTCTTCATCAAAGTGATAGTGGACATGGATTTTCATTATCAAGTTCAAGAGTTATTGATTCATCATCACCAGATAATATAAGTAGTGATGTACCTGTATTAGATGAAAAACAACATGTTTCATATACAAATCATATTGAACAGCATTGTCCATCAAAAACAACAATTCCTTCTGACAAGAAACGAAAAATAAAATCAATTCAATCTCGTTATCAACGTTCATTAAATACACGAATATCTAACAATCCAAAGAAATCTATTAATCATAATTATCATTCACGTAGTTCATCACCTCCTTTATCTAATGATCATTTTTCTGTTGAATTTGAAGAAATAGTTGAAAATGAATATTCACATAAACAAAAATCATTAACACAAAAAAGTCCATTTATATTACCATTAGATGAAATTGATGTTAAATTATCATCTCCATTATCAATATTATATTCAACACCAACATTAAATAAAACAAATTCACGTACTATATTAAATCATATTGAAGAAATTGAAAATGAAATTCGAATGATTACAAATTTAAATTTTAATAATGATGAACAAATTCATTTATCAACTATTTATTCAAAAGAAAATGAAAAACAATCTATTCATGAACAAGTTAATCAATGGGTTGAACAATGTTTAACAACTTATAATAATAATAATAATAATTATCCAACAAATCTTCTTCATACTCAATGTAATCATTTATCAAATACACTTAAAGATTATGTTGTATGTGTATGTTCAAATGATAATTACGAAACATTAATTTTACCAAAATCTCAATCTAAAACTGAATTAATGACAGCATTTTATTTAACTTCAATACCAACAATAAAACGATCATTTTCATTGCGTGATCAATCATTACAATTATCGAAATCTCAAACAATAACAAAAGATGCCAAATTTATGCATGAATGTCCATTTTAACAGTCTAAAATGAACAGTAATTGTCTTTTCTATTTATATACGTGTGCGGTATGAATTAGTTTCATCATTATCAATGAATGCAAAGTATCAAGACATATATTCTTGTGTATTAGTAAAAAAACAAACAAAAAGGAAACAAAATATAGAATGAAAATTCGACAGCTCGAAAAAAGAAATATATTCAGATTGTTTTATCATTATCATTTTCTCAACTATCAGGCATAATAATATCCATACGAAGTAATAATTCAAGTAAATAAAAGAAAAATATTCGAGTTACTGATAATATTGTTGTTGTTTTTTTCAAAAAAAAAAACCAAAATTAATCATTATCATTTTCTCATTGTCTTTCCGATAATTTTAGCATATTATATTTTGTCAAGATCGAGATAAACAATTGCCATGTCATTTTCTATAATGATACATTCCATTTTTCATCACATAAAAGCAATAATAAGAATTTCTTGTTCTATTGAATTATTCTAACATACATTTCCTATTCAATGCTATATCAACATACAACAGGTGTTCTTACAAATTCTTTATCATGCGTTCGTAATCGCACTAACAAAAATTAATATTCATATAGAAATAATTTGTTACATTATCTTTATCGTGAGATGTTGATATAAAACATACGATTGAAAACGACATTGTCAATAATTTATTCGGATAATTAATCTTGACTAGTTTGCATGCAACGATATGTTTACGCCAACGTAATTGTGACATTTTGTTTCAGTAGAACTCAATGAAATGAACAGAACAACTAGAAAATAGTCGAACTATTGAACAAAAAAAACAAGGTTAACTGATCATAATGTAGTGACTTTATCTAAACAATTGAGAATTTCGAAATATTTTGTTTGTTTTTTTTTTGGTAATTGATCTACCAATATGACTAATTGGCTACGTAGTTCGACAGATATCCATACGGTACTGTGTTCAAACTTTGATACCATCAGTCATGAAATGATCCTGGACAAGTCACTGACGGCTTGTTTGTCTCGGATCACTCGTCTGATAACATGATGGCTACGTCGTGACCTACATCCACTCTTGTGGTTGGTTAGTGTGTATGGGGAGCTCAAAAACTGTGCATCAGGCTGATCTTCTGTCCAGAGCTAAAATTAGTATTATTTGTAGGAAAGATATCGGGCTATTAAGTCTGCCACAAGAAATAGTTATTCTAATTTACTTTTGACTATATAGGAATCTTTTGAATTCATTTATGAAAAATAATTTTCATGATGATTTATTGTTTTTTCCATCATATCTGGATCTGCTTGTCATACTTGTACTATCGGTAAAACGATTTTCATCTGTTTTTTTTTGTATATACACAACTGAACAATTTTACTGTTGTGCTAGTGGTCGGTGCTTCAAATGGATTGAAATCATATTTGTTCTTTATCGACTTTATAGCACCATGTTTTGAAATGGCTTTGACAATTTCATCATTACTATATGTAATATCGTATTTTCTTTTTTGGTTCAAGATGATTGATGGTTTCTAATAATATTCTTTGTAAACATCCTTTAACTTCTTCTATTTTATTATCATTACAGAATTGATAGAAACCAATAAGTTTTTTTTTTCGAAAGGCCTTGCTGTATTGTCATCAAGTGGTTTTGCCACTGGCATTCGCTGTTATTTATTTCAATACAAAACAAAGATGATGATGAAATTTTCTCATATATCATGTGAGATACCTTTTATATAAGCAAATGAATCAATAAAAGTTTATATTGATGTATTTATTAAGGTATCAAATAGTAACTCATTTGTCGGATATAGATAAAAAAAAAACATGACTATGTTGATTGAAGTTGAAAACGAGATAGAGCTACTCTGATCTAGGTTTCGACTCAATTAATAGTCCTATGAAATAATTTCTTGAATTCCATAGTCAAATTATTTCTGATGGATTGAACTGATGATTTAATTTGAAGTAATAAAACTAACAATTTTGAGATTATAAATAAAAATTACTTTTTATGATTATTGTTATTCTAAGCAACAACTAAATACTAAAAAGTATTATTGTAATTTCAATATCATAAGTTATCGATAGATAAATGCTTATATAAAATCAAATTAATCGAAAGCCATGACCAGTAATAAACATCTAGGTTATATTTGATATTTATTGTAATAAAAGACTTTTGCAATCGCTTAGGTACTGATTCACACGCTCGTTGATATAATTCTACTGGTAAGCTTCGTCTTATTTATACGCTTTTGGACAAGTCCCTACACCTAGATGCTGATCATATACTGCATCTTTCAATTATATCACTTAATATATGCGGTAAAAATATGAGATCTATAACTGAATGAATCGCAATCATTCTGTCGCCAGTAGATGGTGCTGCAAAATATTTGCTGGATGAATTTAGATTGAATATATATTTATCGGAGTTGTCTTTAAATTTTATGGATCAACTAAGATGGACTTAGTTGACTGTTTAATACTAAAATCAATTTTCACTTTTATAAAGCATAAAGAAAATGGAGTCAATTTATGTAAACAAAAATTGGGTTGAACAAAATATAAAAATACCATGGAGAAAAGTCTGAAAGACTTCAAATTCTCGAGTTTTTATTTTTCTTAGAATTACTATAGCTTCTCACAGATCTCGGTTGGAGGAAGAGGTTTATTTCAAGAAAATAGATAAATTTTATAAAAGATGATTAAACCATGAGAATTAAGTCTTTCTTGAACGAGAAAATTGGGCACACAATAATCTGCTACTTAGAGAAGAAATTATATTTCAATTACTATTATAATGTGTCAGAATTTATTAAATAAATCTATTGTCTTGACAAAAAAAAACATCTGTTCGTTTTGCTTGATATGTTTGAATTAGATACATTATCGATTTATCATGTCAAAAGGCAATGTGTTTATTTTATCTGTTACATGTATATCAATGAATATGATACACGATAAAATGTGTATTATTTAGAATGTAAAACATGTTTGCACGTGTCTGTTAATATCAAGATATTTGCTTTGCCTTCAAGAGCCACAGCAAGAATGGAATGGTCGTGTGCTGAAACGTCTTTCTTAAGAAAAAACAATGTGTATCTCAAATGTCACATATATTAAATATTTTTCTGCAGGAAAAATATTATTTTTACTAGATCGAATGTCCTTGTTAAAATACCTTTAGTTAGACATCTTCTCTATATTTACATCGAAACCAACAAATAAAATATTTTTGTTTGTAGCGACATCTGAAAATAGTCTTATATAATTCGATCTTTCTTGTTATCCAATAAACTAAATTCATACATCACTAACATGTAATAATCTTTGAGATCTATATTATAAACCTTTTTTATTAGTTTATAACCAGGTACTGAACAAATTCAGATTGGTTAAAAACATCAAAATAATCTTGTTCTAAAGGTAAGAATAAAAAAGAAAAAAAAAATATTAATATACATATATTTTTATAACTAATTCATAATTTTTAATAGTATTGGATAACAGAATCAGAGAAAAAAAAACACATAATGATAGACGTCGAACCATATTCAATTGAATTATTATGGATATTGATATTTGGTTTTTTTGTTGCATTTATATTAGCATTTGGTATTGGAGCAAATGATGTTGCTAATTCATTTGGTACAAGTGTTGGAAGTAAAGTATTAACATTAAAACAAGCATGTATTCTAGCAACAATATTTGAAATACTTGGATCAATTTTAATTGGTATATACAGAATGAATGAATAAAAAAAAAATTTGAATATATTTTATTGATTATTTTTAATTGTTTATATCTAGGTGCGAAAGTGTCCGATACAATAAGGAAAGGTATTATTGATCCAGGTTCATTTGAAAATCCTAAAGAATTAATGCTTGGACAACTTTCATCATTAATTGGTAAATTAAAATGAAATATTTATTTCTCAAAAAACAAAATAATTGTTTGTGTATATATATATATAGGTTGTTGTATTTGGTTATTAGTTGCAACATTTTTTAATTTACCAGTATCAGGTACACATAGTATTGTGGGTGGAACAGTTGGTTTTGCTCTTATATCACAAGGTTCACGAAGTATAAAATGGAGTGTATTTGCTACAATTGGTATGTAGAAAATAATTTATTAATAATTATATTTATTTATAAAATATAATAGGAGGTTCATGGTTTGTTTCACCTGTATTAGCTGGTATTATGTCAATAACAGTTTTTATAATTATTCGAAAATTTATTCTTGAACAAGTAAATTTCTTTCTTTTTGATATTGATTTTTTTAAGGAAATAATTTTTTTTCTGTGTGTTTAGAGTGATCAAATGAATGTTGCTCTTCGTTGGCTACCAGTTTTTTATGCTGTTACAATTATGATTAATGTCTTTTCGATACTTCATTCAGCACCACCAAGTATGTTGTTAGAAAAATTACTTTTGATAATTTTAATTTTTTTTTTTATCGATTTAGTTTTATATTTTGGTCGTATTCCATTATGGGGAAATTTTATATTAACAATTAGTATTGGTCTTTTAATTGGTATTATTGTTATGATATTTGTTAAACCACGTTTAAAAAAAAGTATTGAAGGTAAAAGGATGTTTCACTTTTTAAAACAAAATACTTTTGTTTTCTTTTGTTACTTATTTAATTTTAGCAACATTAAACAAAAAACGTGGACTAGGAAATACAGAAGACAAACCACAATTAACTAAAACTGAGGGTCGATTTGAAACATATACTGGTAATTATGATTTTTTTTTGTTTGTACTTCGAAATTAAAAATAAAGGTATTTTTTAAAAGATTGTACTCTTAAAGTAAGTATATGATTATCCAAGCTATTGATCAAATAAAAAAAAAAAACAATTTATAACATTCTTTAGAAATGATCCATTTTCAGCTCTTAGAAATTATTCTACTAATCATAATGCTTTATTATTAGCTCTTATTAAAAATCTTTCATCTCCTAGGCTTTCCATGGGAGAATAAATTCTGAAAATATTCTGAATAATTCAAGTGATTTAAATAATAATCTTAGACAAATTTATGTTATCTATGATCTTGAAATAAAAATTACCAATCAGGTTTTAAGAAAGTTCATTATAAAATCTATGCTATTATTTTTTATAAAAACATAAGAATGTACTATTGAGAAACTTTCGAAACTTTTAAGAATTAATTCTAAAGTATAAAATATTTATTAAATTAATATGTTAAATATTAAATTTGAAAATAAATCATACAACAAATATTATTTAAATCGCTTGAATTATTTCAGAAATATTCTTAATAAACTTTCAAAATAATAATTTTTAATATAAATCATTTTTTTTGAATTATTATCTCATTAAATTTAGTAAGTCGTCTTGAAAATGTTAATACAAGTGATAAAGAAACTCAAATTGATCATATATCTATGCTTAAAGAATTTGATTTAATACGTTATCAACAACAACATCCGGATCAATTTCGTCCTTATGGTAAATTGCTAATTATTATGATTTTCTTGTTTTTTTAGTTCTATAAATTAAATTTTTACAGTTGAAATGCAACGCATTCGAAAAGATTCTGAAACATCAACTTCTGGATTTAGTGCAGTCGGACGTGTACGTCGAGAAGGTGATCGTCTACGTAATGAATTACTTGCATCGGATAATGCTAATGTCATAGTACATAGAAATTCTATTAATCCAACAATTATTCGTGAAGTAATAAAATCTCGACAAAAAAAAATTATTCTTGATATTTTATTTTATTTTTGTTAAGAAAACAAAAATCTATCGTTTACCACAATATCCAAATTCACCTAGTATTCCAGGTTCAGTACCTAATGAAAATAAAAGTTTATTATTTACTTCTGGTAATTGATATTAATTTTCTTCGAATGAATTTTTGATATTTTATTAATTATTAGATGAGGATAATATTTCAACAATATCAGCAAATCATGTGAGTTCAAATGAAGATATAGATGAAGTTGAAGATAAAATGCCAGAAATATCACCAAAAAAAGTTCGTTGTTGTTGTTGTTGTTGTTGTTTTTTGATAATGAGAATGATGATGTTTTTTTTTCTTCTTAGAAAAAAGTTGATACAACGAGTGATTCATTAGAAATTGCTACTATTTTTAAATATTTACAAATTCTCACAGCTATATTCGGTGCATTTGCTCACGGTGGAAATGATGTCAGGTACAAGACAAAATGTATTAAAATGTTATATTATTGTTTATTCTGAACATTTACGGATTGTTACTAGCTGCGATAAAGTAGTAGTCTTATATTTTATATAAAAATTAGATCAGAAAAAATGTGAATGAGAGTAAGGAAATCATTTCGAGTTTGCATCATGTAGGCTTCAATGAGCTATGAATATCTTGATAATAGTTCAGACTGTTAGCTTATAATAGCAGTGATACTGCATTTTTACGTTATTTTTTTAAGTCAAAACTGTGATCCCCTCAATAACATCAAGAAAATCGATTTTTGAATTTCGACTTAAAGACTTGCATAGAAACAAGCCTTGATAGTTTATTGTGTAAGTTTAAGATCTTTTGATTTGCTTCTGCCTTGTAAAATAAGAACATCGAATCTATCGGCGTACAGGAATGATGTGAAAAACATAATTTCACCATAGCTGTATCTTAGAATAGAAATAACGAAAGGATCTGAAAGTTTTGAAGTAAACTGTTCTCATTAAAGCTTATCTATGCAAAATTTCTAGTGGAAAATCGACAATCAATTTTCCTGACATTTTTAAGATAGACCATAGCATTAAATTAAAAACTACTGTACAAATGCAATATCTCCGCAACAATACGAGAAGGTCCAAGCTCTTTTCAGGTTATCTAGAGCACATTAGAATTTACATGTTACACATAGTTCTGACTCAAAAGGGATTAATCAGTTGGGAAACATCCCTCATGAATAATTAAATTGTTTGATACGTATCTACAAGGTGCTATGCGCAAACATCAATTCTACCAGTTTTGGAATGACTCTGGACAAATTACTAACGGGTATGTGTCTTGGATCATACGATCGATAGAATGCTGACTACGTGAGGACATAAACATGCTCTTGTAGCTAGTTAGTGTATATGGAAAGCGCAAGCACTCTGTGTCAGAGGCCAGCTTTCTGTCTAGAGCTACAGCTAGTATTAGTTGTATGGACGGTATTAGATTATTGAATCTACCGCTAGGCAGAACACGCTACCGAAAGGCAAGGATATTCTTCCTTTCCATGCATAATATAGATTATATGAAATCTGATTACAATTCTATGTAAGATAGTTAGAGAATATAAGTTTTTGTGTTTAATTTCTTAATGTTCATATACGATCTTCACATATGAGGCTATAAGCATGAAAAACTCACTAGTTGATATTGAGTTAATGAAATATATGTTGTATTATTCTAATTCAATGTATTTCTTTTTTTGTTAAAGTAATGCTATCGGTCCATTGATTGGTCTTTGGTTAATCTATGTCGAAGGTGCTGTTGTTGCACGATCGGCAACACCACTTTGGGTACTTTTCTATGGCGGTCTTGGAATATCGTTTGGTCTTTGGGTTTGGGGTCGTCGTGTTATTCGAACAATTGGTGAAGATTTAACAAAAATTACACCATCAAGGTATAACATTTATATAGTATAAAGATTTTTTGTTTTTTGTAAAAAAAATATTGTTTTATTTTTTTTGTTCTATAGTGGTTTTGTCATTGAAATTTCAACTGCATTTACAGTACTTGTTGCATCGAATTTATCAATTCCAATAAGTACAACTCATTGTAAAGTTGGAAGTGTTGTAGCTATTGGTCGTGTTCGTTCAAAACAAAGTGTTGATTGGTCTTTATTTCGAAATATTATTGTCGCATGGATTGTTACAGTTCCTGTAACTGGTGGAATTGCAGCTGGTGTTATGGCACTTTTTCGATTGTTCTTTTTATAGAAGACTTTCATTTTCAAACCGTTGATACACAGCAAAAACAATACAATTTTTTATCCATGATTTCTTTTCTCGCCACCCTGTAGTATTAAACATAGGCCTGCTTTTTTTTCTCATTTTGTATTACGCTTTGTTATGTAAACGTGTCTTTCTATTTGAACACACCTATCTCGATAGATACTTATCAACATAGTCAGTCGTTAATGAATAAAAACGTGACAAACTTCTTCTAGATTAGATAAAAAGAAAAAGAAAAAGCAAATCAAACGAGTAACATGGCTTATAATAAAGTAATTATCTATTATTAAATATTTCATAATTTTTTTATTTTATTTATAGGAAGCATTAGCTCTTGTAATTGATATTGGTATTGGTATGTCTGACGCAGCACCAGGATTTGATTCACCTTTACAAATAACAAGTGATGTACTTCAAATGATTGTTCAGAGAAAAGTATGTCATATTTTGTTTTTAGTCATCTATTTTAAACTTTTTGTGATTGATTAAATATTCTATGCTCGATAAACTTCTAAAAATATCTCTACATCATTTGATGGTGTTATCTGAATTTTTATTTTGATAATAAGTATGAAAATCAATAATAGTCACTTGTAGATATAGGCAAGATGATCCCAGTCTCAGGACAAAAAATGACTAGTAGCACTTATGTCTAGTCACTTGTGAAGTGAGCCAGTTGAAGAAAATGCATAACGTGTTCGAAAATCCCTTCTACAATACCATATCATGGTAATATAGGATGCTCGGAAAGTCATGATCACTTTATAGATGTGTATAAGTCCACTATTGATAAAACTGAATACAGAGTTTTTTGTTGTCTATTGGAGAGAGAAGATTAGTAAATTTTTATTTCTAAAGGCGAAGTTTATTGATATCGTGAAAAAATTAGCGATTTTGTAAACTTCATAGTATGAAATAGATTTACACATTTGTAAATCATTGCATAACACTTGTACCAACAGATATCTCCCACCACATATATATATATTAATATCAATAATGAATAATATTGAAAAGTTTATTCCGTTCATTGAGATTGGATATTACTTTAAAATAAAATCTAATTGATTAACTATCCATGCCACACATTTGTTTGCACTAACACTAGTATAACGCACATTATAGTGAAAAGCCTACCGATGGTTTTTGTTCAGTTTCGAATTATATGAGTAGATTTTATTTTATTTTTTGTGTAAATAGATGTTTCAAGAGAGTAAAGATGAATTAGCATTGATTTTATATGGTACTGATGAAACAAATAATGATTTAGCAGATGAAAATAATTATCAAAATATTAATATTGCCTTTTCTTTATCACCTGCTAATTGGCATTTATTTGAAGAAATACAAAAAATTAAACCAGGCAATAGTCCAGCGGATTGTAAGTCAATGAAAAAAAAAGAAATGAAAATTAAAAAACAAATAATCTTTTTTAGTGGTTGACGCAATCGTTGTAGCTGCTGATCATCTTCGTCGTGAAACTGAGTAAATAAATAAATAAAGAAAAAAAAAAACTTTCTATTCGTCAATGAACTTTATTACATTTTTTTTAGAGGAAAACGTGGTTTTGTTGCTAAACGTATTTTGTTATTTACAAATGCTGCAACACCATTTAATGATCATAGTCTTAAAATAATTCTTGATTCACTTCGACTTCAAGATATTATTGTTGATGCTATTGGACCTTCATGGGGTCAACAAGATGAAGAAGATCAAAATGAAGAAAATAATCGATCAGATTCACCTATGCAAACAAATGAACATGATGATAATAATGAAAATTCTGCTAGCAATGATCCTACAACAAATGGTCATCATCGTTATAGAAGTCCAAAAAAACCATTAACTCAACAACAACAAACTGGTATTCGTATTATTAATCATATTGTTAATACAACAGAAGGAACTTTATTTACATTTCGGTATGAAATAAAAACAAAAAACAAAAAGAAAATAAGATTCAATTTTGATATATGAGCAATTTCAGGCTAAATGAAACATGCCCACATTTCATTTGACTTTGATTCTTTACAAAGGTTATTTTTCTCAATATATTCTTTTAGCATAGACATATGTAAAAATGTTGGCTCTTACAGCTGACTATTAATTAAAAGTCACTAATTAATCAATTCACAAGTAATAGGTAAATTACAGGTAGTTAATTAGAAGTAGTCAATTAATTAATTAAAAAATAATTAACGAATATTTCTAACCATGTGAGAAATAAAGCTGAAAATTTCAGAATAGACTCTACAGCATGAACTATATTTATGATGGAGTTTTCAGCAAGATCGAACTTCAAGAAATTTCCTTTAAGAAAATCGATCGGCTTTCTAAAGATCCTATCAGATCCCTCAAAGCGAAAATTTTTGTCTCAGTCTTATCTAGCAAATCTGAAGAACAATTGGTACGGTTTGGAATTGGTTTTGAACTTCACATTTGGTTATTAGAGCACTTTTTTTGTTTGTAAATTTGTATTCTGTCACGTCAGTAACCTAAAGTAGAGTTTTTTAAATTGAAATGCATGGAGCAAAAGTCGATACGTCGTCACCAACGCTAGTGTTTTACTGATAACTCCTCTGAATAAAGATTTCTAGCGATAATTTTTTTAGGATATCTAGAGTAACTTAACATGCATGTAACATATCAAAATTAGTTCTAGAAAAGTTTACTGTCTCGTGATACACGTGTTTTAGTTTTACAAAATCACGTCGCTAACGAATGATTTGACTCAGATATTCATTTGTTTTAGTGAAGCATTAACGATTCTCAGTGTTCATCAATCAAAAGTTGTTAAACCAACAGCAACAAAATATATTATGCAATTAGCTGATCTTAAATTACATATTTGTACTTATATTCAGGTTTGAAAATATTTTGAAAAGAATTATTTTTCAGTCCTATTATTCATCTTTTTTTTTGATTAGATTAAAGATAATAAACCAGGAATATTTCGTTTAAAAAAAGTTTATGCACGTGATCCGACAACGGAAATTAAAATTGATCGTGGTCGTTATACAAAAGATGAACAAGATCAAGAAATTGAAAAAGAAGAATTAACTGATGGATTTCGTTATGGTACAACATTTGTACCTATTAATAAAGAAGCACTTGACGATATAAAATATCAAAGTGAAAAATGTTTTTCAATTATTGGATTTTCTGATGCTAATATGGTTGAATCTTTTTCTTTTTCTCTATTAAATTTTTTATTTGAAATTATTTTTGATTAGATGCGACGAAGTCTTTACTTAGGTGATACAGTTTATGAAGTTATTGCGGAACCAGGTTATGAAGTAAGTGATCGTCTATCGTACAGATTTTTTGAGAATAAGTATTGAATTCTATATTAAAGATGAAGTTACAGATTCATCTCTATAGAATAGAACTCGTTCTTTTTTTTTTTTATTAGTCAAAATGCGAATGATAAGAGCCTGGAATTCTATAGGTGTTTGATTTCTTCCTCTTCCTCCTTTTATTGAACGCACTCTATGGACGGATTCATAAATGATTATGTTTCATATTTTATGAACTTTTTTTTTTCTACTAGGAAGAAGGTCAAGCATTTGCTGGTCTTGTTCAAGCAATGTATGATACAAATACAGTTGCTATTGTACGTAGATGTTTTAGCGAACGAAGTTCACCTGAATTAGGATTTTTACGTCCACATATTGCTCATGATCATATTGTGAGTATGAAATTGACGTTTTTCTTTTTCAATTAATTCAATAAAGATAAATATTTCTTTTTCTTTTCTAGTGTATGTATTATTTTAAATTACCATTTGCAGAAGATGTACGTGAATTTGATTTTGATAATCTTGATGCTATTAAACGAAGTCAACCGAATGATGAACAATTAAAAACTATTGATAATTTAATTACAACTATGGATTTGACACATGCTGATCAAGGGTAAAAATTTAAGGAAATAGACAAAGGAAAATAAATTTCTATTTCGTAGGGATGAAGAAGCATTTCGACCAGAACTTATTTTTAATCCATATATTCAACGAATGTTTCAAGTATGTATTTTATGTTCATTGTATTATTTTATTTCAAGTAAAAAAAACAATCATTCTAGTCTATTGCTCGACGTGCTGTAACACCTGAAGAATCATTATCATTATCAAATACAATTATGGAAATGAATGAAACATTAGTTCAATCAATTGCTTCAAAGAGTAAACGAACATTAGATACAATTCATGAACAATTTACTCTTCGAGATACTGAACGTCGACAAAAAATAACTACCGGCGATCAACTTTTTGGTAATGTTGATAAGTAAGAAACGGTTTAGAAGAAAAAAATTATTTTGAAACAAAAAAAAGTTTTTATTTTTTTTATTTTATAGCGCAACAAAAAAAATGCGTCTTGAAGAAAATGAAAATATTGAACAACTTACAACAGATTCTACATCATTTGAAGCACAATTAGCTGCAAAAAAGAAAGCAGCTATACGAACTATTGGTACAATAACACCAATTGAAGATTTTAAAATTTTAATTGAACAAGGTTCATCATCATTTACTGATCTATGTCAACAAATGTCTACAATTATACTTGAATTTATTAATAATTCACGTGGTGATGCATTATTTGATAAAGCTTTACAATGTATACAATATTTACGTGAAATATGTATTAAAAAATTAGAACCAAAAATATTTAATGATTTACAAATTTTAATTAAAAAACAAGCAGCAAATATCGATGGAAGAAAAGATTTTTGGAAAAAAATTGTTGATGGTATGTGAAAAATGAAGTAAAAAAAAACCCGGAGGTTGTTATAATATAGAGCGGAGTTTGAATAGGATATAGCCAAGATGGCTACAGTTCCACCGAAATCGGACCCGACACAGGGATCAGGGCTCTCCTTTCTCATTGGGCATGATATCTTTTATGATCGTGTAAAACTTGCGTCGAATGCCATATTGCCACGGCTCATGTATCCTAAATAGATATGGGCAAGATGATTTCGATACCAATTCAGCAGGGACCTAAAACGATCAGATCCGAAATTATTTATTTACTTTTACATTGCAATTATGTAAATTTCAATAAGAAATAAATATGATTTGGTTGAAATTTCAACACGTTGACGAAATCAAACTAGACACACAACAATAATGATTAAGTTTTAGAAAGAATTCTTTTGTTAGACTACTGCAAGCATCGTCTGACGTAATTTACCACTTATGAGTTCATATCTTGGACGTATAGAAAGGATCTCTAAACTAGAATAACTCTAAAATGATTCTGCTTGATAAGCTTTCTCTGCAGAGTTACGTAAGTTTTACTAAATTTTCACCATGGAACATACTATTGACAGTTCAATCAAACAACAAATTTTTGACCTCATATTTTATCTATAAATTTCAATTAAAGCGATTGCTTTCTCTTTGACATATTCAATATTTGAAAATCGATTAAATTTTCGAAACGATCATGTCAACTAAAACTTCTAGACAAAATATCAGATAGAAAATTCTTTGTTTGATTTCACTACTCATACGTTGATCTATATTAAAATTCAGCAAAAAAGAACAAATCTTTGAATAAAGATCATTCTCACAAAAGTTAATTGAGCACACGTTGTTCAAAATCAGTTTAATTTATTTATAATTATATTCAGTTGAAAATATATCGTCTAACACACAAATCAACGCACTTTTTTATACCTTAGAACTAGACATGAACTCGATCGACGTTTTTTTTTTGTTCTCAGTATCGATAGAAAATTAGCCTTTGGCATTGTCGATAAGTTTCAAACATCTGATGATCTATTTAGTTGTTAATAGCTTTCATTTTATGTGCTCAACTAGATTTGAACAAGATAAATTCTGTTACTTATATTTCAGTTTTGATAGAACTGGGATCAGTTTATTAATGTTTGTTGATGATATAAATTATTTTTCATTTTGAAAATTCTTTTATTCTATTTTTAGAAAAAATCAGTTTAATAACCAGTGACGAATGTATTGAATCAAATATTCTATCTATTGAAGCAAAGAAATTTCTCGAAGAAAATACATCAACTGAAGTTGTTAATAATGCATTAATAACTAATGAAGACGATGGTGACGAAGAAGATCTTGTATGTAGAATAGTTTTCTTTAAATTTTCTTTTTTATTAATTATTTTTCTTTTTCTTTTAGTTTGATCTCATGTAGAAGAGAAAAAGAAAAGAAGAGTTACAGTGACATGCAACAGAATTTTATAATATATTCTTTTAGTTAAAATTTCATTATAGAAAATAATATATTTTGTATAAAAAATATTGTTTGTGATATGCTTTTATTTTTAAAGAATGTAATAATCAATTTAAGAAAATACCGAATAAAAATAAATCGTATATTTTTTTCTTATATTATCGATCACAATATTTGTTTTTATTTTGTCAACGATAGGCAATAAATTACACTTAAATTAAGGCTTTTAATATATCAACAAGTAGGAAATGTCAATATGAATGATTTGCTGTAACTTTAGATAATATTTATATTGTAGGTGTTGATATTCGATTGGAGAATTGTTTATTTGCTATGCGAATTTTCATTTATACAAATCTAATAAAATGATATCAGACAGAAATATGAAATTCTATACAAAAAATATTCCATCTTAAAATTGTTTAAAATTTTCTTAATTTAAAAAAAAAAAACTTTTATATTCATTGTTACAATTCTGAAGTAATAGATGTCTATGAAACAATTCGTCAACACAGCTTGTTTGGCGCAAAAATGTGGAATTTACATATGTTCGTTAACCTCATTATACTAATACAAAATACGTTAATTAAAAAATCTATAGCAGACTGTAGTGGTTTTAAAAAGGTAATCAATTGCCAAGGAAATGATTTGTCTTATTTATTTCTATATTGAAACAGAAATTTTTCCTTTTTCTTTACTGATGTTCTATTCTTTTTTATTTATCTTGTTGCTATTCGCTCGTGATCTTTCATTTTTACATCAGATCTACGGTAGATCTCAATACTAGAGATATGTAGGACCAAGTTTCTTAGCCCCGATATATTTGATGTGGTTTTTGGTGTTGATCTAGGGAAACTATTCCAGAATTTATTTATATCACATGTAAAAATAATTCTTCAATACTGATTTTTTTAATTTATTTAATCGACGATTAGCATGGGTCATCTCTCTTAAATTGTACGTAAAGTCTTACTTTTTGATTCAGCAAGTCTTCACTCAACACACTACTATATATCTTGATAAGCTCAGAAACACTGATATTGATTATTTCCCAAAGTTATAACTTCATCAGTTCACAATTTTGATGTTGATCATGTGGCAAACTGATGTACCACTATCTACCATCCTTGATATCTTAAATATAAATTTTTATGTGTGCAAAAATTAAAAAAACTGCACATTTGGAACATTGATAAATATATTCCAGCCATTGAAATTTCGTGAAAGACTTTGAAATATTCTTGAACAATCTGAATCTTATTGTTAATATCGTTCAGGTCCTTTTTACGCTGTTAAGAGATTGTGAAAAAGGAGCTTGACGCCTGTTGTCCTAGGTTGTTATGGAAACATACACAATGACCATTGGTCTTGCCGCCTTCCTGCTTCGTTGTTAGGAAAAAGATAATCATTGATCTATGATCACGGTTGTTAGAACCAAGGGAGGAAGAGAACCGTACAAAACCTTGATCTTAACTTATATTCGTCATTTTCTTTGAAAGTATGTGTGAGTTCCACAAAAAAAGGATAAAATGAGAAACTGAGATTAATTCGGTATTATTGAAATTATAAGAAGACAGCTATTTTATGTTGTTGTTTAACTTCAAATCTTTAAATTTTCTCTTACAGTTCTTATAAGATTATAGCAGATGCTAGAATATTATTTACCATGGTAAACATAGTTTGATAATATGTAGCAAAGAACTATTAGATAACATCCATGGAGTCAAAACTCAAAAAAATTCATGACTTGCATGAATTTTAAATCAAAATCACGCAATAAAATTGATGAAAATGTCTATTTTAATCAACGACATAGAAATACATCGATTTTAGTGTCCATTTCATCGTCCGAAATGCTTTTTTAAGTCCATAGATATATTCCTACGAAACCTTATTTTACTTTTATTTCAATAGAAAACCATACAACCACACAATTAGAACTACATTTAGACCAGTGATGGAATCAATACCGGTTACCGACCAGTCCCGTACCAGTACGGATTTTAGACCGATCGGTTGCCGGTAGACCAATCGTTACTGGTGTGTTTTATTTATTTTTTTTGCTCTTATTATCTCATAGTGGATGTGTAAAGAACCTCTATCGAAGATTGTCTACGTCGAATATCACTATCCACAGATTGAATGGTACGACAACTCATCTGTTCAGTATCGGTATGTACTGCGGACGAACTAGTCTGCTTCGGTCTGATCTATTCAGACCGATCCCATCTCTAGTAGAGAAAAACGTTCACATGTGTATATATGGCACGCATCTAGGGTTAACAAGGGAACGAGAGAGCGAGAACACAATAAAGAAATATCATATTGAGGGATAAGAAAGATGTGAAAAGTAACATCTATAACAAGAAAAGTTCTTCATTTAAATTTTCATCGGATTTCATATGTGAATTCTTTAGCGATTGTGCTAACAGCTTTCGGTATCAATATAATAATTAGTTTTGTATTTATGTTTTCAAGTGTAACTTTAAATTTTTTGTTTGAACACGTCAAAAATAAATTATATTCCATCTATTTTGATATCATTAATATAAAAAACTACAAAACGTGATAATTATAATTTCTCAAATAGCTTTTTTTTTTTGTTTTAAATATTAATATAAAATTTTTATTTTATTCGCATATATGAAATAAACTCAATATCATCATAATAAAATGACGTTTCTTATCTATGTTTTAAAATTTTCTATTCTTATACATATATCTGCAAGTTCTTATACGTATGGAATAATTCATAATGCATCAATTAAAATTCCTTTTGATATACCTGATAATCTTGGTCATGAATTACAAGTTCAACGTTGTGATCAATGTCTTTGTGATGCATTTAGTAATCCTAAGGTAGTTTTATTAACCTGTACTGAAAATGAATCAATGAATTTTACTTGTCAATTTTATTATTTTATACCTAAAAGAGATGAAATTCAATATCCAAGAAATGATACAAAAATATATTTAATACAAAATATAACATTTGAAGAAAAAGATGACTGCTGTAATACAACATATCTTATTGAAAAAATTGATGCAGCATTAAATTTTAAAAAAGCCGTTTTTAACAAAACCTTACGTTTTCTTGTTCGTGGTGATAATAATATGATAGTTTCAACATCTAACGACAAATTAATTAAATTTGATAGATCAAAACTTGAAATAGTCGATGTATCAAGTATTCCAGATTCTAGCACTGTTGGTTATTATGATAAATATTATTATCTTGGTAAAGACAATACAATACGAGTTTATAATGAAGCATTAATTTCAAAAATAACAGAATTTCCAGTTAGAAAGGGTTTAACAACTATTCGTTTTCTTAATGATAAAGAAATGCTTGTAGGTACAGCTTCATCAGGTGGATTTATTTGTGAGAAACAACAAGAAATATTTGATAGGTGTATAAGTACTCCTGTAGTACCTGCGATTGGACAATTACATGCATTTGGTATTGTTGATGAAAACACATTTTATGCTGGTTGGTATGCAAACAATGAGAATCTTCGTTTATATACGAAAGACCAGAATAATTCATGGAAAGAAAATACAAGTGGTACTATTACTCAAAATGAGGCAACATCAGATATTGTTATTGATGATTGTAAACGGATATGGGCAGTTATACCAGAAGAGAACAAAATATTTATCTATGATCAAAATAAAACTCATCCGCATAAAATTACATTTGATTCAAAGATATTTAATCTTTTCATTCTTGACAATTATACATTTGTTACGTCGCATGAAACTGAACCTGGTTTGAATCTTATTCAACCATCTCTGAATTGTCGTAAACCACGTTAAAAAGATAATTAGTATATTTGTATCGGAATAAATTTAATAATTTATTCAATAAATTGAAATAAATCGATATTAAAAATTTATCATTCAAAAAACTATAAAAATGCGTTTTTTAGAATAAACTTAATGATATAGAATGAAAACAACATTCGCTAGTTTATTATACTAGATAGAACCTGATCATCATTGCCATCTTAAAAACTATTATAAAATTCTAATATATATATATATATATATAATTATAGATAAAAATCATTTTGGCACCAATATACATTTCAACATGTACAGGGTGTAACAGAACCTGTACGGCCTGCTCTCCTTTACAATCTAATGAATCAATGATATAATCAACTACTTTATATCAGATTAAGGTCCATCAAAAACTGCATCTAAGGATGTAATTCGAGTAAATAGTAGCTAGGCAATTATTAAAATAGCTTGCATCACATATCCAAATGTCGTAAATTATACAATCAAGAGTCTAAGAAAGAACTATTACGCCTCTTTCTTCACGCATAAATTACTTGTTGATGGATTGTATTTTACATCCGTTTGAAAGGATATTAAATCTGTATTCCACTGTAGCAGTCTTACCTACTTGATGTATTTCTCGTTCGCAATTATTATGTTCGGCTCTTACGAAGCATGTGTACGAACTGGGTAATGTGTTTGTTTTTCATTGAAAAGGACTCACTACCCATCACTAACAACGAAGAGGAGAAACAGAGAAAAGAATGAGAAGCAGATTACGTGTACATATATTACACAGACAGATAAGAGAAGAATGTAGAGAAAAGAGAATGAATAACCGTGGGTACTGTTTCAAGTTTTGTCATTTCTTTCCTTTATTGTATGTTTCTTGTTCGTGCAACTAACTGTTTCAATACCATTAAAAGTTGAATTAAATATTATTAAAATTAAAACAAGCCTGTGACACATCAATTTAGTGAATCAAAATGGCTAGTCTTCTTCATGACTCAGAAGAGCAATGATTTGTGGATAGAATTCGTTGTATCACGTATCGTGAGATAGGCGATGAAATGATTGCAACAACAGAAAACTCATTTATCACTCGTCAATGGATTTCCGAAAACTCCGCCGTAGCGAAGATTGAGTAAGGTGATATTGGAATAAATCAACTGAGTAGTGTTATACACAATTTCGAGGTGGTCGACCTCAGGTACTCTCCCAAGAGAGCAAAAACATTATTACTTCTGCAAGTAGTATGAGAGAAAGTGGCTCTCGAAAGGTTGCAAGAGAAATTTTGGAGAAAACAAGACAGCGAGTGAGTCATATGACTGTTCATCGTGAACGCCATCGACAAGGATTAAAACCTTTCCATGTGATCGCAAAGCCATCGAAGACAAATACGCATATTGAAGATCGCAAATTTTGTTGTTGATTGGACTGAAGAGGATTTTCTACATGTCGCACCTTCGGATGAATTTTATATTAATGTGGTAATTAAACCAAACACCAAAATGACAGAATTTGGGCAAAAAATACTGAAAACATCAGCATCGATGAAAGGTATCGTGAAATGGTTCAGGATGCGAGATGCATCAGAATTTTTGTCATGTTTACTGTAAAGAAACTTCTTTGGGTTCTGAAGGAACACAGACAATCTTGGGGTGGAGCCTATTTTCGTGAAATTATTCTGCAACAACATGTGATTCCATTTCTTTGTGATCCAACCAATGTTCTAGACGCGAATGAAGTTATATTTCTTCATGATAAGGTAATCTGCATGAAGGCCAATGCCACTCAGCATTTTTTGGAGGATGAGGGTGTGAAGTTCTGGGGCAATTCGCTTTGGCCCAGCAACAATCCTGATATGAACCCAGCAGAAAACATTGGCGCAATGATCAAAGATAAAATTGAAGAATTAATGGTAAGTGAAGATCGTCAAAACAGATACAATTATGTTATTCTCAAAACTAACGTTGAGAATACACTTAAGGATCTGGAAAATGGCACAGATCTTTTTATCGATTTGCTGTGTTCAATGAGGAAAAGATTCGATGCTCACAAAGCGGCAGGAGGAGGTCATACAAATTTCTGAACTTTGTCACAAACGCTTATTTGTGAGCAGTATATATTTGTAATAAATTGGAAACTCTATGGTCCACAATTTAAGTCAATGAGTGGTACGGTAGTTCTTTCTTAGATTCGAGATTGTATAATTTACGACATTTTAATATGTGATGCAAGGTATTTTAATAATTGTCTAGCTACTATTTACTCTAATTACATCCTAAGATGCAGTTTTTGATGGACATTAATCTGGTATAAAATAGTTGATTATATCATTGATTCATTAGGTTGTAAGGGGAAAGGGAAGGCGTAAAGGTTTTGTTACATCCTGTAAATATACACTTGTAATGCATAAGTGAAAAACAAAATTATAGAAAAAAAATTTTTTTTTGAGTTTTATCGACTGAATGATCTAAATAAAGAATAATAATTTCAGTCAAAAAAAGATTTACTTATATTAAATACCATATTGATATGAGCTGAAATAAAAAAAATTAATAATTGCAATTAAAAAACGATTCACTTCGATGTAATTCAATCGTAAAAACTGACCTAAAATGAAGAAATAAGTATAATTTAAATAAAAAAAAAGCCTACTTCTAAATTAAATTATTACGTATTATTTTAATCGTAGGTCAATAACTCTCATAGCGTCGATTTTATTTTAATGGAAATAAAATGAACTATATTAAGACTAATTCACTTCATGATACTATAACTAAAACGATGCCAACAGATTAAATCATTTTGTTTTAAAATAAAATAAACACAATAATTTTATTAGATTAGATTTATTTTAATTAAAATTAAAATAAAAGAAATATAGTTCCATTCAATTCATTTCATTTTATATTCGTTCTAAATATATGATCCTTTTAAATTAATTTTAATCAACTGAACTAAATTAAAGTATTTATAATAAATGGAATTACTAGTATGTCATGAGAAAGTGATTGGAAAAAAGAAGATACTCGATGAAAGTATCTGAATTCAAACTTTTTATATGAGAATCAATAAATTCCGAAAAAAATTTTCCTGAGAAGAAGATATGAAAATATGTGCTCGAAAATGATTAATTTGTTGTATTGAACTCGTTTTGATAAATGATTTCTTGGACAAGAATATTACTTCGAAATATGAATTTCGACACAATGTTCTTTCGACAAAACATTTTCGATCAATTCATTGTCAACAGAAGAATGTGGACGTTGTGTATAAATCTCCTCTTCGTCATACGCACTCCCGCTCCCACTCCCACTCCTGTTCACCTTCAAAATATAGAGTAGTTCAATCGTCAAAAAAAATGAAGCAAAAAATGATCTATATTTTAAGAACTATTTGAAGACCGTAGTAGCAGTTTTGAGTATTGTCCAAACTTCTGCATAATCGAACAAGAAAAAAGTTTATGTATTGATTTATGAATAATTTTAACCCGGTCGAAAAATCCATTTGTTAACCATATTATGTCGACCTGCTAGCACAATCTTGTAGAAGTTCGATGGATAGTTCTGTATATCAATCATAGCTGTTTTCTTATCTATTGGTACTGTTCCTATTAGATGGTAATGATCGGTCGTTCCGTTCTTGAATGTATTGGTAGTCGAAAGCCATATTGTCACGTTGCCAACATGATCGAACGCTTTCCAACGAAACTGGATACTATTACCAAGCAAATTTACCTCAGGTTCGGCCAATGAAATATTTCCAATCAATGGAACTCCATCAAGCTCTCGAGCAGATTTCAATGGAATGGAGATACCTAGAAATCGTGTCATTGTTGGCAATAGATCAACGATAGCAGGTTGAAAATCATGAAAATAATCGTTGGTGTCTTGCTTATTGATGACTATCCAAGTCGTACGTTCCCGATTGGACTGTCTCCCATGGTCTAGGCCTGTAGTTGGTTCTCGACCATGATCGGTTGTAATAATCACTAACCAATCCTCATTGAATTGCTTCTGTCTATACTCCACTGCTTCCCAAATGCGTCCGATCTGATTATCAAGGATAAGAATGCTTTGATTAAACTGATCACTGTCGCCAAATTTGTGTGCAACATCATCGGTATACTCTAAATAAACCCATGATAGATCAGGTGCAGATGTTCGGATACATGCGACAGTTTCATTAATCACACGCTCATCGATATCATAGATGTAATGTGCTTCTGGATCGTGTGGATAAGTGTTGTGATCTAGTTCATATCCATCGAATCTGTAATCGAAAGTAATTGCACCTGCCTGTGGTAAACTCTCACCGACGAGTTTGATACGATTGTCTGTCCAAGTTGAGAAGATAGCGATCTTCTTCTGTGGTTCTTGTTCTTTCAGCAATCGAAAAATATTCTTATAATGGTAGTTAGGATTTTTGACATCGTTATTGTAGACATTGTGTTTGTTACCCCATGTACCGGTAATAAGATCCATGTAACCCGGCGCAGAAACCGTTGGCGTCTCCGAATATGTGCCACGGATTCCTCCTACATAAGCTCTTGTATATCGTCCAATGTCGATAATCTTTCGAATGTTCGTAACCGAAACAGCTTCAATAACATCTGCAGGAATACCATCTGCAATAACGAACAGCACCTTCTTTGTTGATTGCTGAACAGTAGTGATGTCAGGTTGGAATCTATCTGAAAAACCAAAAGGCATTTTTATTATTCATCAGTGATTCTTCTTAAGAGATGTTCTCCTGCTAGAATCTATTTCATGTACTGTTTGTGCGAATGATGTTATTGGGTTAGTTTTATATTCGGTATATTTACTACTCCTAATAAATTCTCCCAGATGAAACATGTAATCGTGGAGAGCTGTTTGTTGAAAAAAATTCGTTGCTCAATACAAATATGCACTGATTAAGCAAGCTTCAGTAAACATTTCGTATCGTTGCAATTCCTACCTGCTGAATTTGCATTGACTGATACTTGAGTTTTATTCACTTTTGACTCTTGAGCATGTGTTGTTGCTTTAATACGAATAATAATGAAGATCAACATGATAATGATAGCGATCACAAAAAGCACCAACGATACAAGAATAGATATCTTTATCACTTTTCTGCGCTTTGTCTGAGAATGAACATTACTTTCATTGATTTGTTGCATATTTTGTTCAGGAAAATCTTTATTGGTATTGACTGTAGTAGATGTTGTTGCCAATAGAGGATTGTTCTCCGTTGCAACTAATAATTTATCTGATGGTGGACCTACAACGAAAAAAACAATACTTTTACATTCTTCACTTTAAATCTTTGAGATAGGCCAACTTTAATGCGTAGGCATTTTCGAACAACAATAGAATTATTAAGTAAAAAAAGAATGAGATCAGTTTTCTCAATCGGAAATTCTATAGATCGTGATTTAGACAAATAAAACTACTAAATATCGAAAAATTGACCTTACCATTATTATCACGATTCAAGAATACTGGAACAGAATCGGCAGGCATTGTAATAAATACGAGAAACAGAAATAAAAAGTGACAAGACGCTGATCTACAATTGGAAACTAGGATATAGTAATAGTATGCTAATAGATATCCACTCTTCGCATTTTGGTCACACAATACTCATTTGTATGAAACGTAGGATCAAGAGGCTTGATGAAAGAAAATTGACGGTGTACAATATTCATATACATCGCCACGTGTGATCCATGATATGCTCCGTTGATTCTCTTTGCACTTTCTTATTTCTACATTGTGTGACTCATTGTGATAGCTTGATTGTCATTTTCTATCTATACCAAGCTTCTACATAGTGAAGAAAGACAGCATAACACAGGCTCATTCTCATTCGTCCAATCAAATATTGTCTCCTTTACTACAGTAGAGATGGACATACTTTTCAGCTTTGATGACCTATATGAAAATTTAATCAAAAAAAGCTCTCTTAATGTAGCTTAAATTTCTCGCGTAAAAGCGCTTGCAGTTGCATCTTTAAGCGCTTTTAAGCACTGGATTTCAACGAACGAACATTCGTAGATGATTTGCTCTGACTGCCAGCATAATGTGCCTGTATGCAGAGTACCACTAGAATATCATAATCCTAAAAGGACTCTGGATCTTGTCCATATTTGATTCAGATAATGACTTCCTACCAGACTCCTCAAGTAGCAACTCTATGTACGCGAAGGCCTTAATGAGACTATTAAATATACAAAATTTCATTAATTTTGAATATTGCAATGTCAACATATGGGTTTCTCAAAATATCTGTATTTTGCACAATACCTACAAGTGTACATTTTTTGAGAAATTCATATGTTGATATTGCAATATTCAAAATAAATGAAGTTTTGTATATAACATCATCTCATTGAGGTCTTCACGTATACAAAGTTCGAAGTCGAAGTTGAAAAATATGTTTTTTTTCATAAGCTGTTACTTGAGAAGTTCGACAAGAAGCTATTATCTGGATCAAATATGGATAAAACTCAGCCAGACAAAAAACGAAAAAAATCTGCTAAAATTTTAACGAAAATAAAACCACGAAAAGCATACATTTTTCCGATTTCGTTTTCGTTCAAGAAACTTAACGTGTTTTTACAATTTTGATTTCTAAACTAAGGAAGTTGTTCTATTCATAGACTTAGTTTGCATAAAAAATAGTTCAGACAAGTTCTTAGTTATTAGAAATTTTTTATCATCTTTTAAGAATGTCCTATTACTTTAATTTTGCACTGTAAGAATCTCTAGTTTGTGATAGAGATTCTTATAGTACAAAATTAAAGTAATGTCTACGATTTATCTAAAAGAATCTTTTAATTAATAAGCAAAAAATGTAAATATTTTTGTAAAAAAACTCTTTGACTAAAATAATCTGTAATATTTTTGTTTACATTCGACTCAATTTTATTGTGATATTATAAGTTCATCCATTAGATACATGAGAAACATAAAAGAAAGAGAAATAAGTACATTTTCTCACGATGCATTAGTTTGATTGTTGCAAAAGCAGAAGATAGGAAAATATATGTATAGACACAAGAAGGAGACAATAAACATGAAAGACCATGGTTGTTATCTGTATTATTCGCGAATTATGTTTGAAAAGAACGAAAGAAGGTAAGATTGTTAAAGTGTATTATTCATTGAATCTTTCAATCGTTTATAGCTATCGAAGTCGGATTTTTCCTATTAGATAGAGCAATGTCGGGAAACATCCATCTATGTAACATTCATTAAGTTCGAAGAAGATTTTCAGGAACATTTGCAAGCGAACATTTTTTCGTTGTCCATTTCTACAAATTTTCGTAGCAACCTAGCCTCAAATTTCACCAAAATGTACCCAAAGAGTGTTGTATTCCCTATATGATTATTCAACTTTTTCATCCTCATCCTGGACTCATGCTTCAAGGGAAGTGTTTGGAAATTTGGAAATTTTATGGATAATACAACTCTCTCTGGGCTACATTTTGGTGTAATTTGAGCCGAGATTGCTATAAAAAGTTGTAGAAATGGACAACGAAAAAAATGGTCACCTGTAAATGTTCATGAAAAATTTCTTCGAACTTAATGAATGCCACATAGATAGACATTTCTGATATTGCTCTATCTAATGACGAAAACCCGACTTCGATAGTTATAAACGATCGAAAGTTCTTCAAAAGATGACGATTGATTTTTTCAAAAAAAAAATTCTGCAATAGCTACTTTTAATGATCTGTCAAACTACCTATCTATCTATTAGCTATTTGTCTAAAAACGTAACAATCTACTTAATTTATTATCCATTTATACGTCTATCTAATAAATGTTTATTTCAGATTTAAGCGTACATCGACTTTTTGGGAATAAAGAATAAGAACTACAGTTTGGTTTTTCCTCACTCTCTATAGTCCGCATTGTTCTATCTTTTTACAGTCAACAACGAATTCTCTTACTTATTGTATTAGATAATATAACCAGCCTTCAAGACGATTCCTATCTGACCTAGATAAAATATGAATTTTCAAGTGTAATATTGTGGTTAGCAAGACCAACATCTCTGTTCATAATTTTTCAAAACTTGAAGTTATCAGAAACCTTTGCAAACATTATATTACAATTGGAAATACATTTTAATCTTCATTGGATGAGACAATCTTCAAAACTCACCAAGTACTTAACAAGAAAGGCAGCAGAATTTTCTGCCGATTCTAAATAGTCTTAGGAACCTATAAACTGTTTAGTTCTTACTATTGTACATCTATTCAAAAAAATGCCTTACCTGACTGTCGATCTAGCTACTTTTCTAAACGTCTGTTTCGTTAAATATCTGACTATTTATCTCATTATATAACTATCTAACTTGGTAGTTGGTAAACCTAAATTTGGTTGACAGATAAAATGTTGAAGTATAAAAATATTATCACAACAAATAAATCAAAATCAGAGGGAAGACGAATAACAATGTTTTTCTTCCATATTTTCATCATTCGACATATCTGCTTTCGATATTCTTACTTTCGATATTTAACATGCGATAATTTCATATTCGACATTGGTTGTGTAAATTTATTTAGTTAACCATATACTAACCTACCTATCTATTTGTCAATCTATATATTTATCTTTTAATGATATAAATATTTAAGTAGTCTATTTATCAAAGCAAAAAGAGTACCTTGAAAACGATGTTTCGTGCGGTGAAATGTAGAGAACACACAACGTAAAGTGTATTGAATTAAAAAAGTAGGCAAATTGTGAATTCAACAGAAGAAATCAAATATTATGCAAATGCAAAGATAAAACGAAAAGGTTGTAGTAATGTTTGCAAGATAAGCACGATTTATTTTAATGCTTTAAAAGATCAGTTCAAAGAGCATGAAATTTGATGTTTATTATTGACTTTTCATTCTAGCTGAGAAGGAGTTCAATCAAGTGCGAAAAAAAAAGATATATATATATATATATATAGACACGAGAAAGAAAGACAAAAAATGATATTTAAATTCGAGCACAAGAATGTTGCCTTTAAAATGTCTTCTCTATCTCATTGCTTCCACAGCGGATCATAATGAATATGTATATAAGAGGAAACGAAGTAAATTACCTAGACTGCTTTATACAGATGAGAAAAATTTCATGAGCGCTGATCTGCATGAATAAATAAATTGGATCCAACTGGCCATCCGATCAGGCACTTCGATGCGTTGATTTAAGGCTACCGTGAGCATCGAAGTGGAAAACGGACCCTTGGATTCTCACTTTCCGATAGATCGAGGGCTCGGCGACAGGTCAGTAAAACATGGAGTTTTCGATCAGTCGAACGATTTTTATCGAGGGGATCAAAATTTGATCAAAATAAAAATGATTTTTTCCTATAGATGCCTCATTCTTGAGCCGTCGAAATCTATCAAATAAACACGGAGGAGTAGATTCGCACATTGATACTTACTATTAACATTCGTCGAACATCTAAACCAAATATGAATTATTGTTCTTCTATGAAAGTTATCTTTTCATTCTTGGGAAGATAGTACTTTCAAGGTTGTTATTTTAACATTTGCTAACAATTTTTGAAAATTAAAAAACTTTTTAATCGAATAAAAACATTTTTTATGTGTCTATAACTATAGAAAACGACTTTTTGGAGCCACAGATGCCATATAAGTACCCATATTTGATAAATATGGCATTCAATAAATATTTGATTTATGTGATAAAGTGTAAAATCAATATTTAAAAAATTTTTCAAATATTCAGAACGCAAAATTCGTTATGGCTGTGTTCTTCGTCAAAAACGCCTATGGATTCCCGTCTTACTTGTTATTTTTCATCAATTAATGTTAAATTGTTTTTTAGAAAATTATGAAATAAAGGAAAATATATGTCGAATATAAATCATTCTAGTAAGGTAGCTAAATGAAAGAGACATTTGTAAATTATTTTTTGAAGAAGTTTCACGAAATAAAAATTAACTTACTACTTGAAACTGTTATTTTGCTAGACTTACTTCTACTGAAGCACTCAATATTATGCTTCTGATATGTTTCTTTTCTCGAGCATTCGAAACTTCGATGAGTATCTAGGGATCTAAAAGTGCTTGAAGAATCGAAAATGAATGTTCGATAGGATGAAATTTTTGAGTGGTCGGAATTCGATGACTGCCACGGCACTCGAAATCAGAACAGAACGAACTAAAAATATATATTTCAAATTTTCGCGCACTCATTACACCCATTGTATGCTTTTGAAAGTCTGCTCGAGGAGAAAGATTCGATATAATAAAATGGTGTGTCACAGCGCATTCTTATAACATATACTCCGATCCTCTTTATTCTCTTTTCTTTGATATTTTTGTTGCTGTTATTTCATTTCTATTGCTTTTTTTTGACCTTGATTAACCTTTGCACTCTTTTCTATTTTATTCTTGCTTTTCATGTGCATATATACACGTTTGTTTTCTCAAAGAATAAATAGAGACAGAAGAAAACACGTACATCTTTAATTGTGTTCATTACTTTTATTTCCAATCATTTTAGTAATCAAATTTAATAACAATAGTTCTTTTTTCTTTTTTTTATGTTCTTTTAAGCGCATATCTATGTTTTCATTTAGTTTTTGTAATTTTTGTAAATAAATATACATAGACGAGTGAAGATACAAAAGTTTCTTACGAAAACAAGATAATAGAAGTCGAAAATAGAACAAAACCAGGCATACAACGTTGTGAGAAACTCTGGAAAATCATGCATGGATCATGTGCAATCTAACATTAAGATCATACAAGAATTGTACAAGATCTTATAATGGAATTGTTTGATCTGGGTGACCGACAGCATTCCAACAATATTAATAATGATTATCCTAAATTTTGATAAAACATGATACAACTCCAGATCCTAATGATTTTTGTATGTAAATCGTTCTGATGAGACCTACTTTGAGAATCTTATGGTTTCGTTTTCTGTATGGAAAACGATACATACACCAGATTTATCTAGAGTATGGGGATATCAGCTGTATTTTTAATGTATTTTGGTTCGTTTGGTAGTCCATATATTGAACAATATACAATAAATCGAATTGAATTTTTTCTAAAATAATATGATGATCGTTGATAATAACATATGTAAATTTCTAATCTGATTTTCCTATAATAGAATGAATTAATTTCGATCTTATAGATTTAGGCGCCCATATGCAAAGCAAAGCTCTGATATTATACATACCTTTTTTTAGTTTAATACTTTCTTCTATCAGTGTAAAATTGATAAAACTAATTGGAATAGTAAGTGAAATATTATTCGATAGAATAAATATAAAGTATTTCGAAAGTTAGTGAATAAATATGAACAACCATATTTATCCAATTTATCGTCAAAACTTAATTGTTCCAATTATTGTATTGAGAAAGATGATTGGCGACCGACTCAAGATATATTACTAACACGTTTTGCACAAGTTGAATATTATGAAATGTTTCGTACGATCAATCAAGATTGTGAGTTTCATAAATATAACCACTCTTTGTTTTTTTTAATTCAATAGTTGTGTTTCGATGGTTCATTCTATTATCGTAAACCTCCATCACGTTGTATACCTGACACTCTCAAAGAAAAAACTTATCGAAGACATGAACAATTTATGAATTCGCTTGCTGCACAACATTCTTGTTGTCAACGTCAAAATGAATGTGAAAAAAAATTTTTTCCACAATATAATACACAAACAGTAACGTGAGTATCTTTTAATTTATTTCAAATATATACACAAAATAAACAAATGAGAAAATAATATTTTTAGAATTACGCATCGGACAAATTCATCTACATATAATACCGATAAATTAGTATTTTATTTTATTTAAGACAATAACAAATAATCTTTTGTTTTATTATTCATACTATAGATTATTGATTTTCTTGTCAAACAAATCCGACAACGGTTAGAAAGTGTAATAGATCCAAGTGATGTATGTTGAAATGTTCATTTAATTTAACTTCTTTCTTTTTAAATTCAATTTTAGTATCACGATGTGTTTAAATGTGCCCAAATTCTTGTAACTGAATTATTGAATAAGGAACCTTCTTTATGTGCAGAAGATGTTATCAATCGTGTGATTGCAATAATGAATACTCCATTTTGTATTGTTAATACGGGCTCAAATATTGTCAATAAGAATGGTCTATTAACTAACATGGAAAATTCTCCAACAATAACAACTAGTGAATATTATCCAGTGATGCCTCCGTCCTGTAGTCTTTTCCCATTTTAAATTATTGCATTTCATTGTTAGATTGAATCAATAAATTCTTTAAATTGTATTGACTTCGAGAAATATTTTTAAACAATAATAATATATTGATCAAATCGTTAGTTCTATAGTTCGAGTGTAGATGGATATTGTTGCCCGACAAGTAGAGACCCAAACCAAACTCACATCCTAATTGTTTTAAATCTTATCATATTCGAAGCTGATGAATAATGAATCGATAATTATAAACTGCCTCTGATGATTGAATTACTTATGTATTGGTTTTTTTGTTTATTCGTATTGTTGAATTAAAAAAATAGATTTTATTTTTGCTAAACCAACAAGCCATTCATAAACGATATAAAATAGTATTTTTCATGTCGTTACTCGTCAGTGGTAACTGGAGGTGCTAAATCATCCTACATATAGGAAAGTGCATCTGGTCGATCTAGTATATTATTGGCCTTCCGAATAGACCAATACTCTATTTCAATAGTTGTTTCATTAGTGATTCTTCTGGAATCATTATGGGGAGTATAAGGCTAAAGACACATAGTATTATTTCATCTTGAGCAGAAAATATGTAGTTATTTTATTTCAATCGATCGTTTTAAGTATACTTATTTATCACACTTGGAACCAAATCGGTTGGTCGTCTTCTGGTTACCGCTCTGATCCGGTTGAACTCTCAAAACCGATCAATGGTCACTACTTTTTTTTATATTGATTTTTTCAGGGCACTAAAGCTTGTCTATTTTGCTAGTTTTTAACGCTTTCCATGGTTTTAATGATCAAGAGATATGAGCTTGGAAGTTTGCTATTGACAATTTTCCTGTCGCTATCAAAATGTCAGCTATAAATACTGAGCTAACATTTTCTCATCATATTCGGTCTAAACTAAAGGTTTTTCATCTCGAAATTTCGAGTGCACTTTTCTGGACTACTTTTAATCGAGCCTCATAAAATCTCAACTGTTAGTAGTTTTCAGTTCATACTTTCATTACAAAATATCAAAAAAAGATTCCGTTGTATTGCCAAGATCTTGCGAACTATTAGCATCATATAACTGTGAAAATACGTAGATATTAAAAAAATCTTTAAAATAGGAAGTCTAATATAGATGAAACATTTTGAAAGAAATCTTCGTTCATTCTTAATGCTAGCACATATGAAACATGACTGAGTAAAATAAGAATTGCTACTATCAGAAACTTTCAGGATTATATGAGTTTTACATTGTTTGTCTGTGTAGAACTGAAGTAATAGACTGTTTTTTGAAAGAACTGATTGTTTAATTGACACATGAAGCACACTGATTTTTCGCCGATTAAATCAAGGATTTCAACCGTCCGATTCGGTTCGGTAGAAAAATATCCGACCAATTCCAAAGATGCCATTCGTATGATTTTCATGAAGTCTATGCATGCCAAGCATATGAAAAAAAGGTCCATTTGGAATTATTGTCATGCTTTATAAGCGAAGATAAATTATAAAAATAAAATAAAATAAATTCTCCCATTGTTCAAAACATTTTGAAATATGAGCCAAGATCTATAATTGAGAGATTATGAGATTGTTTGCTGAATTTTTTGTTTATAAATGATATTTCTGAATTAAAATCATAACTTTTCATTGCTATGCAGATATAAAATGTCATCATTTAGAAGAACGAAAAATCAAAAGAAGAAAATTTTAACAGTTGAAAAAAAAATGCAATCAACACATTGAGATCAAAGATGATTTCGAGTTTTGAATTCTTTTGTATTATCGAATGAGAAGAAAAAAAAACCAAATAAATAAGTTCATTTTTACGCAAGATATTGATGAATATGCTACAAAGATTCGAGAATAAGTTGTTCTTGTGGATATAATTTTAATTGTTCAAATGTGTCTGATTGATTAAGTGATGTTAACTGAAAAGAGAAAAAAAAAGACAAAAACAAAACATGATATGAAAAAAATTCTCGAATAAATAACATACATCTCGTTTAGGATAAGTTGTTAAAAGTTTATATTCACCAAACATACGTCCTTGAGTTGTGAGATAATCGAATAATACCTAAGTGAGAAAATAAAAAGTCGATTATTTATTTAATTAAAATATATTTAAATAAAAATATTTTTTTCATTAATTTAAAATGAACAGATCAAATTGTACACACGATATAACAATCTGCAAAACTACATTTGCATATAATTAAAATAAGTCACTATTGTTTATATTGATATATGATATGTTACTTTTAATATTTCACATTGTGTACGGTGAGTTGTTTTTATGATATCTTATTTGTCGTTGACTTCTTATTGCTCTAACTCAGTACAGATTGTAGCAGTTAAATATTTTTATACCAAAATATGGACATTCTGATATTAAAATTTTGCATCAGAACGATACAAATATCTTTTTCAAATAACATAAAACTATCGAGTATTTGATATTTCAATTGTCAATAAGTACGTGACAATTGCATATTGATTAACTGAGCTGGTATCGACCATCTAACTCTTTCCATATGAGCTTGATTTCATCCTTTCCAAAATATTTGTGTCAGCTCACATTTCCAAATCAGTCTACGCGACCTAAAATGGAGTTCTCACAAACAAATTGGATACGATAAACAGTTTACTTAATAACCTAATTCACACAGAAAGAAGCAGTTTATCGAAACTGCTCATACAGAAAAGAGTTAATCGTCAATAGTTTGATTCAAGTCTTCCGAATCATTGAACTGTGAACTGGTGCACACCTAAATGTCAACAGTAGAAATCAATTGTGAAGACATTTGAAATTTAGAATTTTATTTTGATAGTAGGTTTTTTTTTAAAACTATATATCTCATTAGTTCTATAAAGATTTTCTCATTTTAATAAAGTAGACTTTTTAAATTTGTGCAAAATCTATAATCATTCATGATCTTGCTATTTTAATTTCAACACCACTTCTAATATTGAAAGAACATGAATTACTCTCTATAATAATGAAAGTAAAATCTATTTCATATGCGAAGTCTTTTGGGGAAGTTTTCTGAAAAGAAATTATTCTTTTATCAAATAACATAAACTTAGTAGAATAACATTTAATAACAATGTATTTTTGACATTTTTTTTTCTAAAATATGTAAGCAATTAGACTCAAATCCAGATAGTGGTTTTATTAGCCAATAGAGTTTTCTATCTAATAGAATTCTATACCAAGATTTCATAGATGGACTATGATGGCAAGATTTCCAAAATATCGAACACGATAGTTTTTCAAATTTCAGAAGGTATTTTTTCAACAATGCCATTTTACAGAGCACAAAATAAGAGATCACCACATCTTTTATAACCTTCCCTTAAAAAGTTAAAAGTATCACAAAAACTGAAAAAAAGGCGTTTTTTAGTCGATCTTTAGATAAATTTTGCTTTTTTTTTTACAATTTTTGTGATACTTTTAACTTTTTAAAGGAAGATCATAGAAAACACGGCGAACCCTCATTTTGTACCTGAAACTTATCGTGTTCGATCTTTTATAAACTTATCATGATAGTTCATCTATGAAATCTTGCTATAGAATGCATTAGATAGAAAACTCTATCGACTATTAAAGTCACTATCTGGATTTGAGCTATTTTTGTTAACATAATAGGCAAAACGATAAAAATTATATTGTTATTAAACTTCTCTCAACATCTTATTTCATGTTTTTATTTATCTTAAAATAGTAGTACAATGCTTGTGGGATTACAAAATATGAAAAGCAATATAGTTGCTGCTGTTGTTAATCCCAGGGAGATTGTTTTATTCTATATATTCTGGAGCATATTTCTTCACTATTTTTTTACTTAATCTTCCAGAAATATAATAAGGAAGTAGTTCATATATTATTATAAGATGTTATTGATATATGAGCTTTGGTTGTATATGAACAATGTTTGTAAGAAGTACAAATTTCTATCCTATATACTTCAACACTCCTTTTAGATCATGTTTCACAAAATAGATAAATATTCTATTTTGAATATTTATTAGAAAACATACTTGAAGAGTATCATTAATACGAAAACGTCTCATAAGTACACCTTCATCATTAGGTAAACGAATTTTTAATCGAGTAATATTTTTTTCTGTCTCGTTTGGTTCTTCTGGTAGACGAGCTTTAGATTCTTCTTGTTGTTGCTATAATTAAAAATCAAAATAAATATAAATTCTATGAAAAATAACAAGAAATAATTCTTACTAATCTTTGTTGTTTTAAACGTTCATTAGCATTTTGTTCTTCTTGTCGTGCACGTTCTTTAGCTAAATCAGCTTGAAGTGATTGTTCATACTCATCTTCCTGTTGTTTTTTAAGATTTTCACGGTTTTCACGCATTATTTCTTCATCAACATCACGTAATCGTTGTTGTTCATATGATTCATATGATTGAATAAGATTGAGCAAAACCTCACTCGGTGTACTTTTTCCTTCGATTACATTTATTAATTCTAATGAACCACGAGAACGTATAACAATAAGTAATAATGGAAATGAATCATTTTCCATTGAACCAACACGTTGAGCACATTGATTACCAACACATCGTCGAAGTGTTTCCAATAATCTAAAATAATTCAAGAATAAAATAAAAATTTGAATCTTTTATTCATTGTTTTTTTGCATGAAATACCTTGTTCGATTTCCATCAGATGTAACATCCCAAGCCCAAAGAACATAATTATTTGCTAAATATTCAACAATTGAATCAGCTGATAAAACTTGAGAACAAAATACATTAGCACAGACGGATTGATCATTATGAAGGTAGATAGCTAATGGACGTCTCTATTAAAAAAATATTATCTTTTCTTTTTATAGAAAAGAATGATATTTATATTTACAGTATGTATTGATGAATAAAGTGAATCTTGTATTGCTTGATCTAATGGGCCAATATAGAGAATAGGACCTGTTGAACCATAACGTCTATTGAAGACACGTGCAAAATGTTCAAGACCAAATGCATCATTTGTACATCCATCTGGAACTATATTAGAAAAAATATCATTAGTTTTTATTTATTAATATTACAAAAACAAAAATAACAATAATCTATTCCTTAATATAGAAGTTATGTTTTTCAAAATTCTTTCATTGCAGTACTAAGAAAAAGAAAGTTACAAGAAAGAACACTGTATTTAAGGTACCCGTAAAAACTATGGATACCCATGATTGCTTTCGTTTTGTGAAAAACTATCTAAAAGGAGTGTTGAAGTTTAATGGATAAAAATTCACAAGCCCTACAGACCATGGCAGACACTGCTGATATACGATCAAAATTAGTATATGAACAAAGTCTCGTTATAATATATGAATTGTTTCCTTGTTGCATTTCTGAAGAGGATGTTGAAGAAACGTGTCCCAAGATAGATAATATAAAATACTCTCTCGGTGATTAGCAACAGCAGTTACATCGTGTTTTATATTTTAATCACGAAGGGATTGTGCTAATAGTTTTTTACTTATGCAATATGTTTTTGCAATTAAATATCAAGGTAAATAAGAGGAACTTGTAGGTACACATAAAAGTTGCATACCACATGGACACTCATGGTTATCTGAGTTTTAATTGTAGAAGATAATGATAGTTACGTTGATATTTATTTTTGTAAGACACTTCGTAGAATAGAAAATCAAGGTAATCATAGATGTTTACGTGAAAACAAAAAGCACAGCCTAGAATCCATGTTCGTATGATATTCATTTCGAGCTGTATCTTTTTTATTTGAAGCTTTGGTGGTGTCCACGGTTTTTACAGGTACTCCTGTATTAAGGACATCACTGAGCAAGTTTGATAAGAATAGATGAGGAGACATATACAGAAGTTGTTTTAATACTGGTTTTATTCAACGGATCAAGAGTACAGAGTATTGCTAATTATTTTATTGCCCAAATATTTAGCGTTAGAGACAGATATAATCGGAAAATCAATGACTAGATATCATCAATATATGGGAAACAAAAATAATTATCAGATGTTATGAATCTTACGACAGTGTTCGAATGTACAACAACAATAAGAGATCTCAAGAAATTACATTTGGCTTCGACCTTAACTCCTGCTTGCTAGACTAGAAATATCAATAAGATTTTATTTGAATTGAGATCAAAAATGCTTATGAAGAAATTTCACCAAGGAATAAATGGGTTTTGAAATGAATCTTATTTCATTAGATTGACCCTATTGAGATTAGACAAAGCCTAAAAGAATTCATGCTTATGGTTTTTTTGTCTTCTTCAGTTAGAACCATTTTAGTAAACTTTGCGATTCATTGAAATTATCAATATTGATATCAGACAATAAGAGACACTAGAAAATCTGATACTTTCACAGTGAACTATTTCCATTAAGAATTTTATTTTTGCAAAGTTTGCATTTAAAGCTTGAAGGTCTATTTTAAAGTATGAACTAAGTAAACCATAGTATTTTGTTGAAAAACTCACTAAAATAGTCATCATTTAAAAAAATAGGTCTATTAGACAAGGATCCTTTTTTAGTAGAGGTGCAACATTAGCATTAACATTTCATTAATTTTTAATGCTAACACCAATCTTTTTTGTTATGATTCTAAAACAAAAGTATTACACTTTGTATTGATTAGTGTATCGCTGAAGCGAAGTAGTATTCCTGACTAGTTTCCAAACTTTTTTTTGTTACAGTTGGAATACGAAAACATTGCAGCTACTATCAAACTAATACAATAATTGCATTAATTAAATGGTAGCTATAATACTTTCGTTGTTTCAACTGTAACGAAAATCTTCGGAAACTAGTCAGGGATGCTGCTTCACTTTAATGTTACATTAATCAATACAAAGTACAATACTTTTGTCTTATGATCGTAACAAAAAAGATTGGTGTTGGCATTAAAATTAATGCAATGCTAATGCAGCACCCCTAATTTTTAGCTTTTCTACAGTCTCAATATGATGTGAGACTCATTTCAAAAGCGATTTATTACTTTTCAAAAATCTTTCTTTAATTAAATAATAGCAGAGATGTTGTATAAATACTTCTTTTCTTTTTTAACTCGATCACTCGAAAAAACTAAAGTTTTGCGCACAGAATGAATTGAATTTTCGTTTTTTAAAATCCATATTGTATCCTATATATAATTTAGACTTACTAAGTGGTTCTCGACCTGATGTTGTTGTTTCTGTAGCAAATGTTGTAGTAGAATTATTTTGAGATAAAACATTAACATCATCATCATATGATTCTAAACCATTATCATGTTCAATATCCATTTGATCATCTTCATTTCGATCAGGAGATATTATCGAACGCTATTTATAAATAATAAATTTTCATTTCTATGATTCTATAGGATTTAGCGATATATATTTTGATTAAAATATAGTGCACATCAGGATGACATTGTACTCGGCAAGATGGCATAGTATTTAGCAGTAAAACCTTCGACATATTAGAAGATCTCATCTGAAAATCGTTTTTTCTTTAAAATAATTTCTGCAGCTGATTGATTACTTCAGTTTTTATGTCCATATTAATATTTAAGTTCAGTATGAAAAATATTTTGCTTCCGTCGTCATAGCGAGATGTCAGTTCTGAGTTAGAAAAATCTTGAGAAACACTTAATAGGAAAGGACAGTCTATTTAAACATGCGTTTCTTTATTGAAAACATATTGTGAAGTTATTTCAGTGCTCTATTGCAGCATAATCTGAACAAAACTACTTTAAGTTCTCTATGTAGAAAAATGTTTCCATGGTCATAGGACCTAATTGATGTAGTACATATTCGCAAGGATCATATATGAAGAGATCTTTGTAAAATAGGAACATATTCGGTAAAATCAGATTGTATACTAATTAAAAGGTTCCTTCGTCATTGCACTTTCTTCTCAAAATTCAGAAATGTTTTTATGACAAAACAGCGCATTCATAATTGAAGAAAACATGTCAAGGATTGTTCTATGAAGTAGTTCTTCGGAGCCTGAGAATATATTTCTTTTCGCAAAAAGAACAAATTCCATCAATACTATTGAAACCTCAATATAAGCAACTGACTTCAATAAATTCGACAAAAAAATTTAATTTTCCTTTGTTTTTAATTATTTAGCTATTGAGAAGGTTAAGTGCTGCCAGTCATAGATCTTATGCTTTAGGAAAAAAAAGTGCTATTAGACATTGTACCAAGATGTTAGAGTATGTTGACTGTATTGCTCTAAGAGCAGTCTTCTTATCAATGATTGTCTGCCTTTTTTTTTTCACAAGATATTATCTGTTTCTTTCTCATTCTACTCTTGTACAATCAGTGAAATCAATTCGTTTATTAACGATGTATTGAACAGAAATGAATTGAAACTAAGAATTATTGACGAGACTATCACAAAAATATGACTTTTCTTAGAGACTTAATAAAAGATTTCTTCTTGTAACTTATGAACGATAAGACAGAATAGAAGATCCCAGATCTGCTTTAATGTGTCGATAGCTGTAGTCATTTTCATTAGAAAGTACTTATCAGTCGCGCGCATTTAGACCAAACTATAGTTCTAGAGTTTCGTTCAGCAACGTGACGTAGTACTAATCAGTATGAATTTAGATCACACTATAGTTGTAGCATTTTGGTCAATAAATTGTATTTCGAAAGACGACATTGTGTATCAGTAGATGAAAAGTACTATATCAATACCGTAGCTGAAATGTTTCAGTTGGCGCCATCAGTTGTAGAGATTGAGCCAATCCGGGTTTTACACGATCAGTACCGGTACCAATCTGAGTAGATCACATCGGACCGGACTGACTGGTAGCTAATATCAGTTCCTTCTATGATCAATTGTTAGATTAATGAACAAACTGCTAAAAAATCCACAACATCAAGGCCAGCTGTTATTAATACAAACTCGTACTCAATGAACTACGCCATCTTGCCAAATACTATGTTATCCTACTGGGTACTATACCATCTTGATGAGTAATACGTTTTACTGAAAACACATACTGCTAACCAGTACAAAGTCTACCAATTTTTTTATAAGATGTCGAATTTTTCGGTAAGTTAATGAGAGGAATTTGAGCTCGGGTCGAAATTTATATAACTCCTATTTACTTTAGTATCTTTTCTCATTGTTGGTATTTGTTGATTTAATGATGTATCCGATTGATAAACAATTAGATGTGCATTAGATGCAATTGATGTTTGACGTAATTCATCCTAAAATTAGAAAATTGAATAAAATCTAAATGCATTTTTTTTTTCGTTGAATATTACCGAATCTTTTGCACCTAATAAACCTTGCCAAGCTTGTTCTTGGATAGGTATATGAGTTAAATGTTCAGTTTGTTTTTTTATCTAAATAATAAAAATATTTATTTGATTTTTAATTAACACAAAATTAAAAACAAACTTCACTAATAGTTGTATGTGATTGTAAAGTAAGTTTAAATGGTGTTAAATTGCCTGATTTATCTTCACATAGCACCGTTAATGGAAATTCATCTGAAGTTTTTGATGATGAAGTTGTATGATTAGGAATTTGACTAGAATAAAAAGATTTTTGACTTTTATCTTAATATAAAATTAATTCATTACACAGCAGATCCATTTTCTATTGATGTAAGATGAATTGTATTTTCTTTTAGCAAATTTAGATCTTTTAATATTGTCTAAAAAAATTTCAATTTTTATATACAGAAAAAAACATAAACCAGAAATTTATTTATTAAGAAAATTCATACTTGATCATCATAACTTTTCATTGTCCAATTGATAAAATGTTGTTTATTTGGTGGAATAGAAAATTTTTTAGATATTTTTTCTCGTAATTGATCTTTCATATAGATATAAATAAGTTTAACTTAAAAAAAAAATGTAAATTACATACAAACACTTTCACTATCAAATGTGCTTATTTTTTCTGTTTGATCACAACATTCAACTGTAAAATTTAAATCACGAACTATAACACAAAAAAAAAAGAAAGTTAAATAAATTATTTCAAAATTCTTTTTCTAATCAAATATCATCATTCACTAAACAATCGAATCTTCTTTTATTTCTTTATAAAGAATAATCTTAATAGATATATATATATATATATACCATGTTGCATGTTTATTCGCATTACCATCGATATATCGACAGTAAATTACTAGTCGGAGAACAACTATTGGTATACCGTGGTAACATGACAGTCAGATGATAGTCAAATTATCGAACTAGCGACGAATGCCGTCGGTATGGCGCATATTATATCGATCTCTTTGAATCATATAGAATATATATAGAACGCATATAACAATATTACTAAACTTATTGAATATGTTACGTTAATTTCTTGCAGCTTTTGAAGTCTTTAAATATCCTACTCTTGATTTTCTACAACATGTTTAACAAATATGATTCACAATTTAGAGTGACTATTTTTATATAAAACTATGAAATTGCATGTCATCAAAACGATTTGATTAATGATTGAAGTTATTACATGAAAAAGAAACTTGCAAGAGTTTGTACATATGCCAAGTAAATAATAAGCGTTTATATGCTTTATTACATATGATATTGTATATTAGTATAATTTAAGTGCAACTAAATATAATTCTACAAACTTTTCATTTCCTTTATGTTTTCAAAACATGAAATCGATTATCGATAAGCAAAGTAAAAAAGAAACCTATGAACATGCTAACCTGGCCCAACATTTGTTATAGAACTTGCTCCTTTAGATGTTCGTTGACTACCAGGTATAGTTTTAATAATTCTTGGTTGATCTGAATCATCAATTTCATTCGGATCTGATTGTCGTTTATTATTATTAACATTTTGATTCGTTGTATTTGTTATTATTGATGATGTATCTCTATTCGTTATTTCTTGTACTGGTACTGTTGATTCATTATCATTGCCAATCCCAATTCGATCATGAACAGCTTGAACAGCCTCCTATTATTAACATATGTATAATAATAATAAAAAAAAAACAAAGAATTCTTTTATTTTTACCATTAAATTCCACTCATATTGTTGTAGAATATGAATACATTCGTCCAAATGTTCTAAACCTGTGCAATTCTATATAATAAAAAAAGAATCAAGAAATTTTCTATATATACAAAAGAAAATTTTAAAATTTACTTGAAAATCAGATAAGATTTGTTCACGTGATTCGTCACTCATATTAAAGAAAAAATCTAAAATAAAGTTATATTTATTAGTAATCACAAAAGTAGTTTGTTTTTTTTTATAGTGAAAGAAAAAAAAAACGAATAAGAATATAAACATATACATGATCACAGTTAAATATCATTCGAATTGATCATTCAGGAAATTTTGGTAATGGACGATTAATAGTCGGTGTTTGTTCATCATCATCATCATCATTATCATCATAATCATCATTGTTATTAGAATGTATATGTAATTGTCGAAATATATCTGGTAAATTATCATTATTATTATGCAAAACAGATCTATGAGAATGATTATTTAAAAATCTTGGATAGTGTGGATTATTTCCATCGAAATTTATCGATGGAAACATTGTTGTTGATGGATAAATATGAGGATTATCATGATATCTTGATGGATGATGAAAATCGTGAGTTTGAAAGCATTTATCTATTATATTTTGATTGTATCGTTCCTATTTAAATAATATTAATTATTAAATACATTTATTTATTATAAATAAAAAAATAATAATAATCAATTTACTTTTTCTCTTTCGAACTGTTCTTCACTAAAATCAAAACGATCTTTATATTCCATTAAATGTGCAAAAAATTCATCTATAACTGGTCTCTTATTTGAACCATCAATAAGACGATCAAATAAATAATCACCATTTGTACTACGACGAATACCGATTAAAAATGGATATTGTTCATTTGTACATGTACCAAGAGAATATCCAATTTTCCATTGTGAAAATGTTGTTTTAAATATTTCATTCAACCTTTTAAAAATTAAAAAGAGATATCAATCAATGCTTCAAGTTTTATAAGACAAAAATCAAAATTAATTGTAAAAGAAGTCATAGATTAAAATGTAAATATTGACAAAAGACGCATACCAAATAATTCTACTTCCGACAGACTTCAAAAAAGAGATTATTTCCTTGATATCTATTTATTTATATTCATTGAATGTAGAAGAAACTATGAGTAATATATAACTGACTAGTGAACTATTAAAAACTTGTTCAATAAAAGTTTCTCATCGATCAAGTTATTGTTTTCGTTTCTTATTATTGCCTTTAGTCGTAAATGATTATTCAAAGAAGAATCTCGAAATAATCTTTAAAAGCCTTCTACAGAACGAATAAAAAAAAGATATTCACTCATATATGAAAACTAGTCACTTTTTTTCAATGATATATTCGTTTTTAGAAATTTCGGAAACTAACTTTTCCTAGACAAGTTAACGTGCTCTTTTCATCCATGTCGTGAAAAAAACTTTTTTTTTTTAATTTTGAATTACGCGCACCTTAGTAATATTTAAAACATTGCCTAACAGATGGCATACAAAGAATAAGGCATTTCAGTTCTGTCTTTCTATGAATTCTAAGAAATTTCTTGGAAATATCATTCTTAGACAACAAAAAGGTAGAGCATTTTCAGTTCTACAATCATAGAAACCTCTTGGCTTAAAAATATTGTATCTTCAAATGAAAAAAAAAGTAAATAAACGTGATGGGATACCAAAATTGGTACTTCACTTTATAGTATCCTTTTCAAGATTTTTTTTTTTTGTGATCGATTGCATCTGTGTACACAATGTGCATCATATTGTAAATAAAGTACATTAAATTCTTTATTTTTTTTCAAAAACTAAGATTTCTATTAACATTTATTTTTGAAGATTCTTTTAATACATCTGCTGAATAATAGAATTAGTCTTGTAGAACGTTTCTATTTACAGATTAAGATTTGTGATTGACATACTGTTCGATAAGACTTTTTTTTCTCTGAAATTAATTATTTTTAGAAACTTTCTAAAGCTATTAAAAAAAAGACAGAACAAAAATGTTTCATTCTTTATGCGTCAGCCACTATTTATTTACAAGGGGATCGTATCAAGTGATGAATGGCTTTCGAGTTCGGGACTCTCCGAATAAAGTAGACCCCTGGGATATATTAAAAAAACACCGAAACAATAAGTGCCCTTATGGCATAATATATACCAATAAATATAATAATGATATTTTTATCTGAAATTTTGTTTATGTATAAGCTCATTTGTAAATAGAATGCTCTAAAAATTTCAACTCAAAAAAAGTTTTATCATCACATGATATTTAAGTTCCAAAAAAAAAACATCAAATTGTTGTATCTTGAATAGAATATAAATGTTTTTTTGGACTTTAATATCACATGAAGGTAAAACATTCTTTTGAATTGAAATTTTCAAAGCATTCGGTTTTACAAGTAGGTTTGTCTATAGACAAAATTTCATGTCGAAATGCCGCTATTAGATTTATTGGTATATATTAGACGTTTTGAACTCAATTAACATAAGTTTTCAATATGATATTTTATTAACGAATTTTTTTCTTTTCATGAATATTGATCGATATTATTTATTATGTATTTCGAATGACAAATGTTTTCTCTTTGTCATGAATATGATAACATAAAAAATAAAATGATTTTTTATCAGACAAAAATAATTCGTATCCTCATGAGTAGGTTTGTTTTTTGTATTACATATTAACAAAAAGGTATACACCTGAATACTTGTATAAGTATATATATCTATCATCAAAGGTAATAAAAAAAAAAAGCAAATATAAACTTGTGATTGAGTTAATGACGCATTAAAATCATATGAGACAGACATAATAATTTGTATTTTTCAACTATTACCAAAAAAAAAAGGAGAATCCGACTGGCTTGATTATTAGTGATAACAAAAATTTAATTAATTCTCGCGAGAAACTTTGAAGAAAGAAAGAAAAAAAAACAAAAGTGAGAATATCTTCTTACTTTTCTCCATTTGATGGAAATGTAACATCCCATGCCCAAAGAACATAATTATTTAATAAATATTCGATAATTTTATCATTACATAATAATTGTTTACAAAATAGATTTGAATAAAGACTTTTATCATTATTCACATAGATAAGAAGTGGTCGTCGCTAGAAGCCACAAAGTAAATAAAATACAAAAGAAAAATAAAATAACAAATAAGACTTTTACTTCTTTAATTTCTTTCGAATTAAAAGCTTCATTTAAAGCATCTTTAAGTGTACCAGTAAAAACTACTGGACATGAATTATATCGACGATTAAGACACGATGTTAAATGTTCAATAGCAGTTATTTCATCTTTACATTCATTAGGAACTATAAAATTAAAAAAAAAAAAACACGAATATAAACATATTTTTTCAATCCCTTTTTTTATCTTCCGCACTTAAATGATCTTCACATTCGGATGGTGCATTCATAAGTTCATTATAAAATTCATCATCCGTAGTTGTAGCATTACTTTTATCATCTGCATAATCATTATCATCCTCTTCAATATCTGATTCAATCTTTAAAAACAAATAAAAAAGATATCAAATAAATATATTTCAACAAAATTTTGTTTTGTTTTTTCTAATCACCTTTTCTGGTTCATTGCTTTTATTCTGATAAATATCGAAATTAAAATTTCTATTATATTATAACAAATCAAAACTTACTGCTAATTTCATCATATTGTTTTCATCTGTCATATTTGTTTAATCTAGAGAAAAAAATTGACTTATCACAATATTAGATATGTGTGTGTGTGTGTAGATGTTTTTTTTTAAAATTCTATCAATACATGAATAAAAAGAAAATCAGCATTTAAAAAAAATGAATAACAATCATACATAATATATATATATATATATCAGTTCTTATTCAAAGACGACAACAAGTTGTTCTTTATGTATTATTTTTATTTCATTAATTAATAAATTTGATAATTCACCGGCTGTATGTGCTACACAACGACATATATCAGATGATATTGGTCGTCCAGAAAGTAATGATGGGAGATTATTTAAACCAACATCTGGTATTGCTAATATTTTTGTTGATGATAATGATTTTGTTAATAATTGTCTTAAATAATCATTTTCTGTATTTAATTCATTTGTATTTCTATTTGTTTGATGAATATTAGATTCACTATTACTAACATCAATTAATGTCGATAACATACGTTCAACAATAAATGCCATTTTACTTTCAGCTGTTTCATTTACTGAAAATTTTATACGAAAAAAAAAAATAAAAAATAAAAGAATTTAAATTCTAAATTTTCATCTTATTCATACCTGTTTTAGTTTCTGTTCCACCTTCATTAATTATGGGTGGTGGTGGAAGTTGTGTTGCTGGTAATATTTCACCATTTGATTGTGAATTATCAAAACCTGATGTCGTCACTGAATGGTTATTATGATTGCCTGATTTACCTAAAAGTCTATTTGAAAGAAAAAAGACAGAGGTCTTAAACAATAAAAAACAAAACAAAATAACATACGGTGTTCGATCATTAACTTTTGACGCAGATACTAGACGTTGTGAGTTAGTTATCTCTGAATGATCATCAACATTACTATTCAATTGTGAATCATTTTCAGTTTTAAAACACCATGAACATATATTGCCCATTTTTAAACGAAAGCTAATATTAACAAAATAAAAAAGACAAAACAAAAGAATAAAGAAGAGTTCGAGTTTTAAAGGAAAAAAACAGCTGTGATAACATAACGGTATGAGTAATACTCTGTATGGCTGTTTCTTCCGCGTGATAATACTCCGATGAAACACAGATGTCAGTAGAGATCGAAAGAGTTTTTATTAAAAAATAATCAAAAATTTTAATATATATAGAAATACAATTATTAAGATCGAGCTCTAATTAGATAATGACTCTTTATATTTCAATCTATTATTAGTAAATAAAAAAACAACGATCGTAAGTCTAATTGATAGTTTATGACTGCTAACGAACTCTCGTCTGTAAATATGACATGACATATGGTTGTTACATTAATTTGAAAAGTAGAAAGCATTGAAACAGTACGCAATCTCATGGATGACTGCTGAAGTATTTAAAAAAAAAAGTTACTCTTGTTTATTGAATAATAACGATGATTGAAAAATATCCAAAAACAAAAATACATATCTCTGAAACAATTAATAATTACGTTAATATTGAAGATAATGAAGTAGAATATAGATCAAATTAATCTTGTTCTTTTTTGACTAATAAAATAATTGTTTAATGAGGGAGTCATTTATAAACAATGGAACTTAAACATCTAACATATATTCTTTTAAAAACTATTTGAGAGTAATTTACCGTTATAGATTGATGCATATTTTAAAATACTTCGTCATCTAATCTTTTATTCAAATATTTTTCTCTGAAAACTTTCTACATGAAAAAGTTTAAAATATAAGTAATGTGTTCTGTCTGCATGTTTGCATTTGTGTATTTTAAAAAAAACATAGATCATGCTATTTGATAAATATGGAATAGTACTGAATGATCTGCATTAAAATCTACTAGCTTTTCATTTATAATTTTTCAATAAACAATTGACTTTTGTAAAAATATTTGATAAATAAATATTTATTTATTTTGCTAGTTGTTTATTGACATAAAGAGAAAAAAAACGGATATTAAAAAACAAATGAATGGAACACACTTAGAAGTCGTTTTTTTTCTTCATTTTTGATCAGTTTATTTTGTTGATACTTTTGAATCGCTAGGTTTTGTTGATGAATCTCTTGGACATTGAGAATCTCTTGGACATTGACATCGATCTGCAACCGAAACATCTTTTAATGCTTCTTCAATATGTTGACCACAGCCTTTCCATGTTGGTTTGGCACATTTTTCACAAGTCGTTTTCATACACATTGTTCAAGCAATCTGAAATAGTAGCAAAAATTATTCTTTATTTTTGTTTTGTTTCATCATACACCATCATGCTCTTAGTTTATATACAGCCCTAGGAAGAAGGGTGGAAAAAAAAGAATGCCGACACACATTTTTTCTTTCTTCTTTATCGACAAGGGTAACAGGAGAGAGGTAACGCTTTGGATGTATGTTGAAGGAAGATGGGATTTAGCAGAAGAAAAAAAAACGTTTGTCCTTGTGACATCACTGATGACATCGTAAATTTTAAGCAATATATTCTGGAAAATAACAGAGTGAAAAATATTGTAGATGTCTCAAATTTTTTCAAAAACTCAAGTGGATATTGACGAATGGTAATCGTGCAAAAAACAAAGGAGAAAAATTTTGTAATTCTCTCAGATTATGAAAAAAGGTATTAGATTGAAAAAATCCGATTAAGTTCTTGGAAATTTATGATAATATTTCAATATCTAATTTTTAACGTTTTATAAAACACAACAATATCATATTACTTAACGTCAATTAGATTTACTATAACGTATCTTAAAATATAAAATAAATTACGAAGATAAAATTATTAATTTTTTTTTTTTCTATAATATCGTATTTCATTTTAAATGTTTACGAGATCATTCGTATTATCTATTTTGTTTTGAGAATCCATAGACTGTTGTATGCTTATCATTTACTTAGTTATCATTGGATTGATAATTCTCAAGGACTCGAAAGTCATGTATTCAAATAAAATATTTGACAATTGAGTTTATGAGAATCGAATTTACGATCCGATTGAACGATTGATATTGATTCAGTTAAACTATTGTATACCGAAATCAAATAGTTAATCAAAAGATTTCACAATAGATTCTAGAAATCTCTAAAAGAATTTTCAATTTTAGACAATATTTCGAAGAAGATTTTCAGACTTCCGAGAATTTCACCATGTAAATGAAATTCTTTACAAACGAGAAATCAATTTTTATCATGAACAATTACTTTTTTTTTCTTCGGTAAGATATGTTTTCCGAATAATCGTTGAAGAAATTTATACGAGTACATATTGATTTAATGCATTTGAAAAAAAAGAAACTTAATCGATCAATGAATCACATGGAATATCGAATAATTAAACAAATATTTATGTTTTTTTTGTCATCAAAAAAAAAAAGATAAATATGAGAAAAAAAATAAATGTACAACGTATCAATAAGCTTCTGTTCAGAACCAATCAAGATCAGGTATATCAGCAAATGAGAAATTTTGATCTCCCTTCCATGCCCAATAAGCAATACGTAAATGATAAAAACCTGGTAGAAAAATCAATGTTCCTACAAGTATTAATGGCCATGTACGATCGCTATACTATAATAAATAAACCAAACAAGCAATCATTTTTTACCGTATTGAAAAGATAAATACAAACTTGTGTTTCTATGCGACGAGTTAACATTAACGCACCTAATATAATCATCACAGAACCGATAAGAAAGAGAGCAATAGCTAAAACAATAGCGTAAACAGGTGCTTTGACCTCTGGCTCTTGAAACTAAAAGAAAATTGGATTTAAAAGTTTTTCTTGTCCTACATTAATGAATCAAAATCTACTTGTAAATCAGAATATTGATTTTCTTCATTAAGTCGATAATAAGGTGGTGGTTTCTCATCATCATTTTTTGACTTTAAAAAATTTCTAAAGAATAATATACATATATATACATCTAATTTCGGCTACATAAAAAAGAAAAATATTAGCATCAATATGACTATAAATGAGCAGATAAAATTGATGAAATACTTTTTTATCTAGTAAAGTAATATACTGATCTAATCAAAATAAAGATAGAAGTTATTTATTATTGCCTTGTCTGGATTACTATTGATAAATGTTATATTCATCTTACCTGACCGGACTTCGAAAACGCTAAAAAAAAAAGAATCATAGTTTAATTATCATGAAAATTGAAGGTATGAAAAAAAAATGTAAATTAACAGAAATTAGCAACCATGATTATCTTTTTATAAATTATCGTTCTATAACACTTGAATATTTGACAAAAAAAAAAAGAAAATTCATTTATTCTAATCATATCCGAGCAAAGTTATGAAATCAGAACATAAACTTTTAGAATTTGTATTAATATAACATTTCTCAAAAGCATTCAGAATCATTCATTTTTATTATACTATCGAATGTATATCTAATCAACATGAGAGATTTACATTGAAGTCAACTGCATTTCTATATCGATACTTCTAACAGTGTAAATATTATATTTTATTAATTGCATAAACTAATATCATAGGTATCCTAGAATAAATGTACCTTTGAGTATTTTATCAATATCTCCGTCAATGTTCATTATTTTGATATAAATCTTTTCTTAAAAGTTTCCTTGTTAAAACATATCAAAAATAAAAATTAACAATCAAACATAGACTATATGACACTCACATAATATATTTCGTAATATTATTTTCTCGCTTTTTTTTTCCTATTCTCTTAGCCGTTAGACATGCAAGATACAAACAAAATTAATCATCCATTCAAAAGCTCTTGAAAAGCTCTTTCTGAATATATAATCAAATTTCATTTACACGCCTTGATTGGCGTGCAATCAGGCTTTTTTTTCTTATGTAGACATTTCAAAGATTTCTGTATCAAAAATAAAAAGAAAACTATTCGCATCACTCTATTTTTTTTTTGTGTTCAAATATTTTCATTATTATGAGTATAAATTATTTGTTTACCAAGTCAACACAACATACTGGTATGAAAGTTAAGTTTCATAAAAACAAAATTTCAATAGTATCGCATTGTTCTGTTCGAAATGTATGCATCAGTTTGCTTTACAAAAAGAAAAATGTGCACTTGAAAACTGAGACGAACCTTTCTAAACAACGTATGTCTTGTCAGAAAGAAAAAAGAATTAACTATTGAAAGTAAATGTTGGTACTAAATTTGTCACTTTGACAATATATATAGTCTTCAGTACTGTTAGTTTGTTGTTTTTTTCTTTTTTGATACTAAAATTTTTTATATGTTTTTATAAAGAATTGAACGAAGGATATTTTAATCGCAAATTCAAAACCAAAGTAATAGACATTGACGGCGATAATGATAAAATACTAAGAAATCTATTTGTTCTAGGACATCCCTTATTTTGTTGATTCGATTAACGTTTATGACTATCAGAAAATCTTTGATTATGTCTATTGTTCATACTTCGAAAGCATCAAAAATGCACCAATCAAATCTATAATATAAAGATTTGATTTAATTGATATTAAAAAACAAATTTAATTGACTCAATTATATAAATTATTACGTTCAATTAAATCCAAATTCGATTTATTCAAACTAAGATTTGTTTTAAAATTTCGATTTTCTTAAATCTTACCGATCGTTTTTTTTCTTTATTTACTACTAATCCATTATCTTTCTTTTCGTTTAATTCAATATTTGATGTTGTAACTGTTTCTGTTGTCTGCATGTTTGTAATGAATATTATTTTTCTTGTATTTACATTCACGTAAAAAAAAATATTTTCTGAAACAAAAAAGAAAATTAAAACCGAAATATTTCTTTGTATAGAAAAGAAAGAACAAAAAAAGATAATTCATTCTTCAGATTTCCAAAAAAGAAAAAAAAAACTACTGCACACACAATAATAAAAGAAGAAACAACACGTTTCAAAGCAGAGCTAAAAGAGAAAAAAAAAGTTATGTGTTATCGCATCACAACTATGAGACACGTATATTTGTTTGACTAGGAAACATCGAAGATATAAAGCACAACACCACACACAACCAAAAAAAAAATTGTTTCTCGGAAACACACAACAAATATCTGACATTGAGGGAGAACAAAAGGGATACCAAGCAAGAAAAGAACAAAAAAAAAACCCGTCATTTTGTATATGAATTAGAGAGAGAACACAAAAAAATGACTTTTAAATATTGCTAAATATGACTTAAAATAATGTTCTACATGAGCACACAAATTCGTTTTCTACTACGTTTTGCACTTTGACTTCGACCATCTTTTAATGAAAATTTACTTCCACTACCACTTGTACCATTACCACCATTTTTATTCTTTCGACCTTTACGATCTTTACGTGTACGTTCCTTCTGAAAGACGAAAACAAAAGAAATTAAATTATTCTTTTTTTAATAACAAAAAAAGAATAATTTTTATTTACATATCTTCTTATTTCTCGAACAAGTGTATAAAATGCTTCTTCAACGCCTTGTCGAGTTTTAGCTGATGTTTGTACGAATGGCATCGATAATGATGCTGCAAAATCTTTTGCATAGGATAAATCAATTGTACGTGTTGGTAAATCAATTTTATTTCCTACCACTAGAATTTTTTTGTTTTAAATTTCATTAAAATTAATAAATTATATATTTTATTTATATACTTACAAACCATTGGAATATCATCAGCATCTTTTACACGTTTTATCTAAATAAATAGAAGAAAAAAATAATTTCAAATTAAAATTTATTCTTCTTAATTTTTTTTAAAATTTTTATTTCAAACAAGAAATTTTTACCTGTTCACGATATTGTTTTATTTCTTCAAATGATTTTGCACTATTAACAGCAAATACACATAGAAAACCTTCACCACCACGCATGTATTGATCACGCATAGCACTAAAATTTTGAATAAAATAAATTACAAAAATTTTTAATACACATTTAAACCTGTATTCTTCTTGACCAGCTGTATCCTATAAATACAAATAAGAAAATTAATTTCAAAAAAAAAAAAATTTCTACATACAAGTATATCAAGTAAACATGTTTCACCATCGACAACAGCTTGTTTTCGATATGAATCCTCTGAATATATATAAAAAATAAATAAATATAATATATTGAATAGAAATAAATTTTATACCAATTGTTGGATCATATTCATCAATAAAACTATTAAATAGAATAAATAATTATTTATATATATATATCGAAAATATACATACTGATTTTGAATTAGTTGAATTGTCAATGCACTTTTGCCCACGCCGCCAGCTATTTTGGCAGAAAGAAAAAAAATAAGCATGTTTTTTTTCTTGTTTTTGTTTGTTTATTAAATATACTTACCACCGACGACGACGAGCTTATATTCAGTCATGAGCTATTTACGTGTATTTTATTTTCTATTTTTTTAATTTGCAGAAGAAGAAAGCAACTAATGAACAGAACACAAGATTGATTGCAATCTGTATATGAGAAGAGAAAGAACGAGAAATAAAAAAAGAAAAAGAAGACGCACTAACACACTTCTGCTTCCCGGAAGAATAATAAAAACGATAGACGACGCATACACATATAACAGCAGGAGTCTATTTTTGAAACGATGCGCTGCTTGCATCGAGTTCAATATGGAAAAGATTGTAGCACTTTTATTGCATTGGACTATAATAATAACATGCCAAAATAAAGAAATGATAGATGTCACTCGATGATATTGTGAGCCATTCGGAGATCACATAATACAAGCTAAAACAAACTGGATATTTCTCTACGTCAGTAGCACTCGTGTGTTTTTATATGTTCAGCCAATTAGACCAATTAGTGTGATAGAGAATGTCATCGATCTGGAGAAGAATCTTATTGTTTCATATATCCATGCACAACATTGGATTAGTTTGGACAAATACCAGATTCGAAATTATACATGTCTGAATTGAAAAGGGGGAAGAGCGTAATTCTGAAGTACGGTTTTTACTCTTGTTAAATTGAAACAAACCGCGCAAAACACTCAAGTCAAAATTCAATTTTGACTTTGAATCTAATATTAAATTTAGAAACTCTTGATTAGAGACATTCAGAGTTATCCTGCTCTGCAGGTTAGAGGGTAGGATAAGGGTTAAAAAAAATTTCTCAGACAAGGTGCAGGTAGAGAAAAAACTTACTCTGCAGGATCTATATTTCCGATTAACAGGTCCAAATTAAATTATGATGATGTTTTATGTCATGTCCAATTCGTATATGAAAGTTTAATTAGAATAACTATGATTCTGTATTTAATTTTTTGTTCGTTAAGTTTTCCATAGTTTATCAATAAAAGATGATAGATTCGATATTGGTTTTGCGACTAAAATAGGAATCAGAATTGAACATTTCATTAAAGTTAAGTTTTCAGGTATGCATTTCAAATATAATGATAAATATCTTCAATTTTGATTTTGAAATGCGCTAAGGTGCGTTATTATTGAACTTTTGTCATCGTTATTATCTTTATTTCATTCTTTTATTATCGATTCAGATTCATCTGTAACATGCTTCATTATGTACATGGAATAGTCTAAGTTCTTTGAAGTTACATTTAGTTTTCTTGCTCTGATATACGCATCGACAAATGTATGTATATGACAAGGTGAACTAGTAGTTAAATATTTCTCTGATAGTTGACCATTCATAAAGAGCCATTATCATCTATTAGGAATTATTCATTTTACGTGTATCGTATTACTATAATGAAGTTGAATGAAATCCGTGAGTTCCATATGTTGACGCCATTTAGAACTGCACTGAGAACATTTGTCATTAATCAGGCAAGTAATATTCCAACAATGTCAGAAGCAATAATCTTTGGTGTGAGAATTTTTGCAATGCAAGAAATGAGAAAATATTTTGAATATTTATACTAATTTTTTCTTTTTAACTTTCAATTTAAGTCTAAAGACTTTTTATTTTCATTTGAAATATCAATAAATGCTAGCAATATTTGAGCATTTATTTTGCAATCTACTTTCTATATTAACTAAATGCAGTCGATTTGTTTGAATATGTTCAGTCTGTTGCAATAGAAATGAACATTCATAAATATTAAACTGATAAGACAAATATTATTAGATTTTTATTAAAAATCATATTTATTTATTCATGCTTTTGACAAGTTACATCTGTCATTGTTAGAAATAATAATATATAGAACAAAAAGAAAAATTTCTTATATAAATATACAAAATTTAATAATAGAACAAATAAGTTAATTACTAGAAAATTATAATTTTTCAATTTTAATTAACTTATTTGTTGTTTTATTATATATCGTACATATAGATAGAGAATTTTTCTTCTTTTCTTTTTGTCTTGTAATGTTATTTCTGACAATGACAAGTGTAACTTGTCGGAAAGCATGAATAAATAAATATGATTTTTAATAAAAATCTAACAATAGCATTCTTCGTATTATTTTTATACTGATTGATCTCATACTAACGCTCTACTAATTCTTCAACTTCTTTATTGAAATGAAGATTTTGATTCGATAAAATAATGTTGTACGTGAATACCCATGTCTTTTATCCCGGCAATTTCCCGTCGGAATCCCGCGAGATCCCACAACAAATATCGGGATCCCGACAGGAAATTACTGTTATATTATTGCTTTAAGAAACCAAAGACAGTGGATCAACTCTCAACTTCATCCTTTTTTTTTTTGTTTTTTAGCCTTATTGTTGAATTTGAGCACTGTATTATCGTGTCGAATCCAGTTTATTAATCACTAATTTTTATATTTTTTTTACGTGTTCAAAGCGTATAATAAGCAAGAAAATGGAGAAATAAGTGAAGAAAAAAAAATTTGATCACATTAATCATATAAGAAAAGCAAAAATACAAAAAATAAATTAGTTGAGATCACATCAGTTATGTTGATATGTGTATGTTCTCGTAGAAAAAATATATAAAGTTTTAGGTATGTGTTGATGGATTCGTTTGAACTGTAGTTTGTTGCTTTTTTATACCATTTTTAATATCCCGACGTTTGTTTAAAAATGTTTCATGTAAATTACACCATTCAATTTGAAAAATATCATCTGATAATCGAAATTTATTTCGTATAGCTTCTAAAAAAAAGGGATGTGATAAGCAATATATGAGATTATTTCTGCTAAACAAACAAGATAAAATAAATTCTTAGTCAAACCTTGTATTAATTTATAACCATCATTAAATTTGATTTTTGTTGCATCAAGTTGCAATAATTTCTCATGTGTAAAAATAATATCAATTAATGATGTTACATATAAACTCGTCTTTTGTTTAACACCAGGTATTGATAATAAATCAACATCATTTCCATCATTTGGATTTTTATACATCTAAAAACTGAAAACAAATCTTTTGAAAAATCGATTAGTATAAAAAAGGGCATGAAAAACATTTTTTTCAGAAGTTCTTTCTTCACATGTTATTACTCTGTTTAAAGCTGTTTGAACGTACCATTATTGTTTCAAATGTTTTTTCTTCAATTGGTTGTTCTACATTGGGTTCTTCTAATTTCAGACCGTACTATTTTCTAGGTTATTCTTAATCACGCAGTACACGATAAGAAACCAGCCCTAAATGAGATTTTCCCCCCCAACATCTATCAAGCTGTCGCAGAAAGTGAGTCTTCTTACTTTTTTTTACATAAGGCTTTTTGGTTTTTTTTTTGGATTTTCAAATAACATTTTAATCATATTTTCTTGTCTTTCTTGTCCAATTAATATTTCTTTCAAATATTTTTCTTCTATTTTTGTAATACTTAACAATAATTTTTTTAATAAAAATACAAGTTCTTTTTTTGATGGTTGTTCATTATCATCATTGTTATCATCATTTGTACCAAGAATTTTTCGACCAGCTAATGATTTTGGTGTATGGAGAATTGATATTGATGATGAAGATGGTGTTATTTGATTTGATGGCTTTCGTGGTGGTGGTTTATTTTCATAATCACTATCATCATCGTCATCATATTCCAATTGTTGTGTATCAACCATAAAAGTAGATGATGGAGTTGATATGGCTGTATTTAGTGGAGTAGACTTTTTTGATGATGTACATTGACGTTTTGATTTTATATTTGTTGCTTTTGTACGTTTGCTATGTCGTCGTTGTAGTGATGATCTTAAATCTTCACAAGCATTACTATCAGAATTATTAATTGTTTGTTTTAAATGACGAAGATTATCACCAGCGCCTCAAAGTAAATAGTAAATTTACTTTTTATGGAACAAAAATAACGTTTGAAAGGAAAGACCCCATAAGGAGGATCCCCCACCCGTTTTTTTCAACAGTTTGTAGGGGATGCCCCAAAAAATTTTCGAATCCCAGGCTTGTAGCTTTTGATGAAAAATTTTAGTTTTTAAAATTTTTCTTGTATTTTTTCGTAGTTTTCTTTTTCGAAAGCGAAGAGAATTTTCAAAAAGTTCTAAGTCACTTCGGAATTCGATTCTGAAAAAGTTTTACTTAGCAGTTCAGCGTCTAGTATTTTCAATCTTAAAGATTGCGCTCAAGAGGTTTAGCGACAACAAAGAATTATCTCATAGAAAAAATCATGATAAACAAATTTTACACTCACGTTTTTGCCCCAAAATGCTTCCTCACAGAGGACTGCTGACAAGATCTCGAAAAAGCACACTTGTGGCCCCCAAAACCCATTCTCAAGGTCAAATCCAAATTTTAAAGTCAAATCCTTAATAGAAAGCACATAGCCCCAGAGATAGACACGTAAAAGTAAAATAAAAGAGCCAAGCTATAAAAAGAACAGAAACCTTTTTTGTGCATACCTAATGTACTATGTACATTTTTTGATTGTGAATTAATAGTTACATTTTTAAATGCTTTTCCTGGAAAAAAATTGGAATCGTAAACGAAAAATTCACACAGTAGAATAAGAATTTACTTACCCAAATCTCCAAACGGAATATCTGATAAGCTTGTAATTGTTGGTTCTTCTAAAAGTAAAGATAGAAGAAAAATATCGCAAATATCACGCTTCTGTGCAGAATGAAATCAGTATTCCTACTTGATTGTTGTTTAACAATTGTTATGGTTTTTGTTTTCATTTTATTTTCTTGTTCTGGATTATAATCAGATTCAATATCTGTATTCATAGCTTTTCCTAATAATTTTTGTGCTTCATGTAATTCAGCTATTGCACCTATAGTAGAAAGAGAAATAGACAAAAGATAACTTTTCACATTTTTTCAAAAAAAATTCACGTTCATCTAGTACCTTCTTTGAAAGCCATTGCCAGATATTTGTTATCGCCACTTTGTACAGTAATTAATCCATCATGTTCTGAATTTGAACACTGTTTATTATTAACAATAGAAAATGTATTGCCACTTGGAAATATTACAAGTTTATATTTTTGTTCGGTATTGGTTATGCTATAAGTTTTGTAAGATTTTTTATAAATATTAGCATCGTCTAACATATCCAAGTTATTATACATATTGAATTAAAAAAAACAATAAATAGATCGCTTTTATGTCGCAAGAATAGAAAAATGATCGTCACAGCGCTCGACTCTTATATAAATAGACGTTGAATGAGAAAAAGAACAATGGTGATGGTCAAGTCGATCTGAATGAGATGAGCAATGACTGATGGATGAGACAATGACAATAATCTTTTCCGTCTGATATAAAATATTCTATATATAGTTGTATATGCGCATAGTCGTTTACTTTGTTCTCGGCTGTAAAATAAATGAACACACATAGCCGTTTGCAAAAACACTTTCACAAAACTAGAACTTTTTTTCTAGTATTTTCCTGTCATATGAGTTAGCTGTAGACTTCATTTCTTTAGTGATAATTCTTTGACAGTTGGACAAAGAAGTGCCCTTATGAAAATGCATTTGATTTTGTTTTAGATATATATAAATAAAATATATGATCCACTTCTTACCCCCAAAATCTGTTATATATTCATATTACATTATTGAAGCAAAGTCGTGAAATCAGCTAGAGTGGTGAAGTGTACAACAAAACCTTCTATAACCCCTCTCTATTCATAATATAAACAAACTAAAAAAACAAATACATTTAATTGGTTATCGAAAGAGAAATAGTCGACGATACGCCCTTAGTGTGAAAGAAAAATAACCATCGAATTTTATTAAAAATTCTCATGTATTTCGTAGCAGTCATTTACTCATTTCTCTCTTCATTAATAGTAACGCATTATACAAATGAAAAAGTTGTCTTGAAGCTTCTGTATTACAAATCGAAATATTCCCATCATAGTGTTCATTAATCTCATCAACCACATCATTCATTTTGTCTTCGTTTTTATCAAGTATGTTACTTGTGAACACATCGTCTAAATTAAAAGAGCATGAAGCACATGGTACTGAACATTTTTTAGGTGTAGGTAGTAGTATAGTCGAATTGATAACAATTATTTGTTTAACTACAAACATTCTAAGCCGAATCTATTTTGAACATAGAACCGTAGAATGTGCTTCACTAAATGAACAAGAAATCTTTGGGATAAAATAATTTTGTCGGGATCCCGTTTTTTTGCCCGAGAACCCGTAGAATCCCGTCACTTTTTGCGGGATAGGCGGGAACCCGCGGCTTCCCGCGCAGAAAAGTTAATCCCGCGAGATCCCGGTGAGATTCATAAAAAATGAATGACATGGATTATCAAGTATACATACAAGTACATTTTATCAAATTTAAATCATTTCATCATAGAACAACGATTTAAAAAAAATAATCGATTTAAATGATTCAACGAACAAATTCTCAATATCAAACTGTAAAGAAAATTTAATAGAAAAATCACAATTCAATTTCTTAAGTATCTGTAAATTAATTTAATAACAAATGATCCGAATTCAAGACTCACAAACATTGCGATGACGAATAAAAAAAAATGCATTGTATAGAAAAGAAACGAAAAGGAAACGTTTACTTGTTATATTCTAAAGTTGAAAAATCAGGTTATCAAATAATGAACATGTCAACCATTAATATTAATGCAAAAAAAAAACGTGTATGTTCCTATGCGTAGATTCAATATTAGTCAAGAACATATACATACGAATGCATTAGGGCCCTGCCTTTGTTTTTTATTACACTTCGTGTTCAATGGTCAAATATTATGTTTTATGGAACATTATAGTTTTGATATGGACGAAAACAATATGTCAAGAAAACAAGTTTTAGAATCATTCTTAATTCGAATTTGCAAACATTTGAAAAAAAGAATTGGTCCTGGTTCAATCAAACCCAATAATAATTGGACCAACCTTAGTGAAGCACAATTAATAATTGCTGGTGGAGATATAAATGAAAGTGCATTAATAGAAAAATGCATTTACATTGTTAAATAATAATTCTTCTATTAATTTTACTCGATTAAAAGTCAATAGCGATGAATTATACTTGTACCAGCTGTTATTAAATAATACAATCATTTTAAAATCTATAACACGCAATTTATTTGACTATGAAGAAGCTATTGGCAAGTTTGATAAACTAATTTATAAAAACTGACATAGATTTATATTTTTTTACAGCACGTGAAACTGGTACAAGAATGGACTTTCCATCTCTTTCAGTTAATTATAACTGTCTTACCAAACAATTAACTATGAAAATTCGTTGGTCTTCTTCATCAGATAGATTTTTCTTAGCATCAATGATCATCAACACAATATTATTGGATAATTAATCAAACCAAAATCGATCAATTTAAACTTCGTCCTTCATTACGTGAAAAAGAACGTCTAAGTGAAGCATTACGACTAATACCTGCAAATGCTTTCTAATTCTCTTGACATTTTGCTCTTCTTATTCGTGATATAGGTAACTTTATTCAATTGATCAATCTTCTATGGTATCGTGATAATATATTTGATGACTGGTTTCAGCAGGAAAAACTCAGCGTTTATCAAGTAACAAATACTATCTTATTAATAAGGCACAAATATCATATTGCTATATATTTTTTTCTGTAGGTCTCCTATTTGAGTGTACAATCCCAAGATGAATTCATCAAATTATTAGGACAACACATTCAACAGATAACTATTGCTCGTCTCACTAATTCTTTATTCTATTCGGTAATGATAGATAACACACCTGACGTATCTAATCGAGAAATTTATACGATTGTTGTTCGATTTACAAACGATTTCAATGTCGAAGAAAGACTTATTTCGGCGGTCGAGTTGCGAAGTAAAACTGGTTTAGATATTTACAATATGTTGTTTTCCATAATGAAACAACTAAGCATTTCACCAAATAAATTGATTGCACGATGCTATGAAAACTGTAGTAATATGTCTGGTATTAATACAGGTGTTCAAGCCTGTATTAGCGACAAATTACAACGTGAAGTAATTTTCATACCTTGTGGTGCACATTCTTCTAACTTAGCAGTTAAGTATGCTTGCGACTGTAATGTAGAATTTACTTCACTTTTCTATCTTGTACAAGAACTGTATAACTATTTTACAGGAAGTGCTAAACGACATGAAATACTTTGAGAAAAAGTTGAAGCTTCAGAGTTTGGTCTACTGGTTAAAAATCTTGCAGATACTCGATGGGTAAGCAATGTTGACTTTTCTTTATGACTTCTAATTACATATTATGCTGTAGACTGCTTCATTTACTTCATTGCATGCTGTTGATATATCACTCGAACAGATTATTGAAGGTTTAACTCATATGACTGAATAACTGACTGATAAGGAAGCTATTCATTCAGCAATATGTCTCAAAAGGAAATTATTATCTATTGAAACTATGTTGTTGTTATTAGATATGGTAAATGTTACACGTGTAACCTATGCACTTACTGCTCATTTACAAGGGAAGGAACTCGATATTATTACTGCAATTGATGTTATTTCTAACACTATGAAGCTTCTTCAACATATGAGAAACGATGGCAACACAATGGTTAATATGGCTGAAGTATGGATAACTACCATTGATATTTAACAGACTACGTTATTATGTCATCTCTAAACGTTCTTTAGAGAGCTGTTCGACGAGTAGTAGCATTTGATATAGATGTTGATGCTGAGCTCGACAGACTTCATCGACCTCGACAGCGTTCTCGACGTATTAATAACAATCCTAGTTCAGCCGTTCATGTATCAAGGTAAGTTGAACTCACTGCAATCAGATTATTTTCTCCTTGCTTACTTTAGGAACGAATATTACACACGATTAATACGATAAGTACTTAATCAATTATATTCGATTTATAATGATTACTATAATACAGTAAACAACAAATTACGTACTTTTCATAATGTTACATCAGGTCATGTCGCACAAGTTTCACTCAGCGATGCTGAATAATTATGTTCAATTATACCTGATCTTTCATATCCTTCTCTTGTTTTGAGTGATTTCGAACTAATACAACCAGTTATCTCATCTTACACAACTATTAATGAAATCATTACATATTTAAGAACAGTTGATCAGGCTTATCCACGGATGTCTGTTATCTACAACTTTCTCATTACTCTACCAGTAAGTGTAGCCTCGAGCGAACTTGTTTCTCCAAGATGAAAATTGTAAAAAATTATTTACGAAGTACATTAAAAAACGAGAAGATTTTTCATCTAATGTAGTGTGCGGTTAAAGGTGATCTGCTCTCTATTGTGGACCTCGAAAAGATGGCTACAGAGTGGTCACAAATGAAAAATCGACGTGTGAAGATTACATCTCATAAATGACTTTTTTCTACTATGAACTTTTGTATAGTGTTAATTGTTTTTCTGTTTTTGGCTCAAGTCTTCATGATAACAATAAAAATGGGCATATTTCTATTTCAAAACAAAATCAGCTATACCAGCTTCTTAATCTATTGTACCTAAGGCGATAAAATACACAGCTAACATAATACAAAAAAGCTATATTCATAAAAGGTGATATTGAAATTTTCTTATCATAGACGTCCTCCCCCCCCCCCCCCCCCCGCCTCACCTAATCCAGATTGAGTCGCGACAGCTCTATTTGTTCAAAACCGTTCAGTGTCACTTGCAAATGTTTAAATTGATCAATACTCACTGACCTAAAAATTTTCAAAAATTCATTTCAATGGTTATTTTTTAAATTTTCATGTAAAAGAAATCATGTTTCTAATTATTTTTCGAACATCAAAATCATGTGATTAGTTTCATTATTCTAGCATCATTTTCATTTCATTGTTTTGATTATTTCAGAAAACTAAAATCATTACATTAGTTTCATTATTTTTGAATTCTTTTCGTTGAATGGTTTTGATCATGTCAAAAAATTAAAATTATTGAATTATTTTCTTTATTTTGACATCATTTGCATTACATAGTTTTAATTACTTTGCAAAACGAAAATTAAGGGATTAGTTTCATAATTTTGCTATACTTTCTGTATGTGATCTTCCTTATTCTGAGGACACCAAAATGAACTCTTTCTGTTTCATGATTTTTGCATCATTTCTTTGTGGGTATGGGTATCAAAGTTTTCTCTTGATCAACCTCTATACACACAACCCACACCCATTCTGGTTTAGTTTTTACAAGATAACATTTTTTGATATTATCGAAGAAAAAAAGTACTGTAATAAGTTAAAATGTCTGATTTCTATGCTCAAAATGTGATTTTTTTTCTACCTTTTTTGTTAGTTTGGATGATAACTCTGGATATTACCACCAATATTAGCTATTAAATACATAGACAATAGAACAATTTGAAGTTTATAATTTGCACTTTCTGTTCTAATGAATTCTTCAAAAACAGCAAACTATTACTTCGATAGTTGTGATAATGTTTTGTTATTGAATACAAGTATTTGATAGTTTATAACATATACAAGAAAGACAGACAGAAAAACAAATAATTATCTATTTATAACATTGTCTTTGAACGTCCATCTGTTGTAAATGACAAACAAGAAATTAAAGCCAAAGACGAAATCTTGATATATCAACATCTATTCGACTATTAGGAAAGCGTCTTTGGGTCATTAAACGATAAGGTTCAACTTTTTTGTAATAAATTTTGCCGTAAATATCTAGAAACGTAAATTCTTTTAAGTTTTTGACCAATTAGTGAAGATCTTGTTCAAAAACAGCTACATGTCGGTCTAAAAAAGAATTATATCATTTATTTAATGTCTCCTATAAAATCATTGTATTTCTACGTACCAATCGATTCGGACGTTTTTAGAGACTTCAGCCATCGAGCAAGAAAAAGTCCATAGTTGCCTTTCTTCTCTTCATAATCGGATCGAACTTAAATAAAAAAACAAATAGTAAGACAATATGAGGTCATGGAAGAGGCGAAAAGTTCAATAAAAATATATTTCCTTTTTTCTGCATTGAATAGAACATATCATTTTAAGAACAGAAAATTATTGATATTTGTTTAACTCACTGAAAACTAACACTGTACATTTGAATTTTAAAAATTCCATCGTTTTTTCTAACATACTATGTGTTTTTGATATTTATTCGTTCTTTAACACTAATAAGTTACAAGACACAACGAATTTTATGCTTTCTTATTAGTGTTATATGCCAACGAATAAATTATTTGATATGGCTAGTAGCAAAAACAAAGCAAACGAAGAATTTTTCCGTTGTATGTTAAATAATTGCACGAAGTCACTTGATATTAAAACACAAAGCTAAAGCAAATTCACTTCTTTTTGTTTATGCTATAGAGGAATGATAATTAATAAAATTCTTTGATTTAATGTTAATATCACGTTTTAAAAATTCAATACTTCAGTATTAATTTCTATTCTATTTATTGATAAAGCATTTTTTAATTCTTTAGTCTTTTAGTTTTCAAAATAAAATAAAATTTTCTTTCTACAACTAAAGACCATTTTTGTAATTAATAGAGATTCATAACAACTTTATTACTGTTCAATGCATCTAGACTAAATGCATTGTCGAAGTATAAATCTAAAACCTCGAGTCAATGACAGAAAATATGAACTATAATGAAACCACAACAATGAGTGACAGATATGTCTACAAAAGACTGATATATAAAGAAAATCTGTCCGTTCCAAGAATAAAACTTGTTACTGAAAGCAAGAGTATAGAAAGATGATGCGAAATTGAATTTCAAAGGTAGAAGAGTTACATTCAACGTGCTCCTCCCGATTTATACTCTAATCTGTTTAAGGTTCATTCACATTAGAGATCGCAGTTTCTTGCATTTACTTCATACATTTGATATATTTCGTATTGCATAATATCATTATTTAATTAAAATCAATTTATGTCCAGCTATACTCAAATGCAATGAGAATATTATTTACAATTTGAAGAAAAAGAAACTTTTCTTCTTTTTTTAAAGACAATTAAGCAAATTCTAATATTTTAATCATATTATGATCGATTTCGATAAGAACTAGGCAAAAACAATTATCAGTAAAAGTTATGTTAATAATAAAGATTTTGTTGTTCTAAAGAATGTTGAAATGCAGAAAGATCTAATCTTTTTTTTTGTTTTTTATGTATCCATAATGTCTTAGATCAATCAAAATAGAATGTACTAAAAAACAAGAAAAGATATTGGAACTAACCTTGAACTTTTGTCTTGGATTAAAGCTGATTATTTTTCAGAGAACTATGAAACATTTCAAACTGTTGATCAAATTTGTTTTAGTAATATTAACTTGACTTGTTCTTTGTGTGAAGAAAGCTCATTTATAAGATGTGCGTTTGTTAATTGTAAAAGAGTTTTATGTTTTCATCATTTTTATGAGTCATATTATTATCATTGACTCGCAACAGATCCGCGCAGAGTGATAGTGCATAGTGAACGTCTGTGTGTCTATGCTAAAGTAAAAAGTCACAGGTCAACTCTCACTCTCCTTGACCTTTGACCCTTGACCTTCCACCTTTGACCTTATATGCTATGATACACTAATGGAAACTTTGATTATGAGAAATTTATTCTTAAGTGCGCTGTGAGCCCAAGTAATTATTATATCTGTTAATAACTCAATAAGCTCTACAAATTGGCATTACTAAAATTTAAATAGTGATTGATCAGTTCGTGGTGTTCCCTCGTAATCTTGAAAATAACTAAGTCCACAGAAAAATTTTTTTTGGTTTTGAGCGCTATTTGTAAGCAAACGGAATATCCTCCGAAAGATTAAAAAAATAATGGGATCAGGTCGATCTCGATACTTTTACTTAGTATTTGAACAACGGTGTAATCAAGCGTTATGGACTTTCATTTTTTTAAATTATAATATCTATTTCTTGTCAATGGCAAAAGAAAATTCTTTGAAACTTTTATTATCAGACATAGAACATTTAAATCTACTATCAGTAAAAATTTTATTGATTTGTCTTTAGTTGGAGCTGAACTATTTTGAAAATACTGACCGTTACGAAATTTCAAAAAATCAAAATTTGTTTTTAGCGGAGTTGAGAGTTTAATATTTTACTATGAAATAAACCGAGATACAAATAAACTTTCTGTATAAAAGTTGTTCAAGTTTTAACAAGCTTCAGAATATTAGGTCATTTCTTGACAAGTATAACTGTATCGAATAACAAACTAAAAATATTGTTCGTCACGGAATTTCATCCTTTTCCCGGAAATCACAGTTTAGATCTAGATGAAGGCAAAAAGAGTCAAAAGCAACCTGATATTTATCATCAGCGTTGAATTCTGCACCAAATAATATATTTTTACTAGAATCCAATGGAAAGAGTTTTTCAACCCGAGAAAAACAAAAGTTGAAGCTTTGAGTGACCGAATACTCCATATTGTTCAGAACTCAATGCTAGACCCAAATATGTCCAAACGTAGTATTTCTAAAACAGACGTGAATATTAAATCAAACTGTGGTCAAGATGGATCTGTTCGGTGGAACTTGTTGAATTCTCTCTGGAGATACTGTTTTTGTTGGAAGAAATCAGCAACATAAGATATTATGGATCGTTCTCTTTCAAATGGTAGAGTCAGTTTTCTTTACTTTTAAATTCGAACCTTCCCCATATGTGTGAGTGACTGATGGCTGGCCATGCTGACGAGTATCTTCTGAATCTCCGTTCTTCAGTTCATCACGATATAAAACGACAAGTTTTGATACGTATGTCGAGAAAGAAAAACAATTCTGGAAGTATTGTATAAATGCTATACGAAGCGCAGCATCAATAATGTCATGATATAATGCATGATATTTACTCTAATCTTTACTCAATACCTTCGAATATTTATACAGGGTAAGTACTATTTATTCATATCGAAATAGAGGCATAAGATAAATAATTAAAAGGCTTTTGAAAATAAGGGCTATTTCTAAAGTGAACAAATATCTTTTTAACGTTCACGGAAAAATGACAATTATTCATTTAATATTATTACGAGCCTACTATCTGTTATTTCTATCGACAAATCTCTAAACTGCTACAGGCTAATTTTACTGGAGTCCTTTTAAATATTAGATAAATGAAAGCATTTTCATGTTTGATTGTTTTTTCATGTATAAATGTCCGATATTGATACTGCTGCAAATTATTTACCGAGTGTTGATGAATGGACGTCCTGAAGCTATATTCATTTGCTTTTTCGATATTGTTTTTTATTTTACTAAATTCAGGTTATTATTCTTTCTTACCATGTATACTTAAGTAATCAAAATGAAAATACATATTTTATCTGATGAAAAACAAAACAAGACAATTAAATCTCATGAATAAAATTTTTATATTTTGTTCGAATCAGTAAAGTCAATATTATGAATAAAATTAAAGAACTCGATCAGCAAGAAACATTTGACAAAGTGCTGGAATAGGACGACCAGTTGGTGAATGTGGTAATTCTCCTGCACTACCAGCTACATCAAGATGTGTATAACGTAATGGATTGTTAGAATCAGAACCATGTTTATCAAGACCAGATACTCGAGCAAGAAATGCAGCCGGAAATTGATGACCACGAGATGTAGCACTACTTGATTGATTATTACATTGAAGTACATCAGCTACTTCACCATGATCAGTAATAAATTCAAAATCCTGAATAAACAAGAAGATTACAAGATGAATAAAAATAATAGAATTTAAATAATAAAACGAACTTCTCGTCGAACAGTTGAAATTTCAAATGGATCACCAATTTCAGCACCAGCTGCTTGAAGTTTTTGTGACGTTTCATTTTCTCGTGCTGGTCCATTATCAACTGCTGCCTAGAACCCAAAGAAAACAAAAAATCAAAATAAATTCTTCTGTGAAATATGATCTAAAAGTAGTTTCAAAATTTCGACCCGCACCCTTCTTTACAGTTGTGATACATACATTAGAGGCGGCTTAGCAACATTTCTCCCTTCTCTCACGCATCATGAAAATTTCAACAACATAAATGTTTGGAAAATGAAGTCAAATATAGCTCTGCGACATGTTTCTTGAACTGACTAGAACCATTAGGCATTTACCACAACTTCATCTAACATCATTTCTCCGAACATTTATTCGTTTGAGTTTTTGACTCAAACAGAGACCCAATAGACTTAGAATTTCAAGTTCTATCGACTGGTATAAGTTCTAAGCAAAACAGCGTTCGGAGCATATTTTACTAATACATCTACGTCACAGACCGCGACAGATGTTGTTGATACACAATCAAAAACCTTATATAAATAACGTCTCGGTATAATATATGAACTACTTCCTTATTACATTTCTGAAGAATTAAGTAAGAGGATAGTGAATAAATAAGCTGGTTTTTTTTTGTTTTTCATAAATTTACCGTGTAATTTGTTCCATATGCACGAATAACATGTCCGGTAAGCGTAGCCATAGTAAATAAATGTGGATTAACTTCTTTAAGTGCTAATTCTTTTATATAACACAATGGATCAGCCATAACCATGCGACCTTAAATTAACAAAAAAACAAAAAGCTTGAAATACTTATTTATATTTTAAATCATCATATACCTTCTGCATCAGTATTTCCAACTCGAATACGAACACCGGATCGTGATGTTAAAATTTCATCTGATGTATAACCTTCTTCACCACAACTATTACGTGCTACAGCTAAAACACCAATAGCTTTGAATTGTTTTGGTTTAAGTTCATTAAGAACTTTAAAAAAGCCTGTAACATTTGCAGCACCACATTTATCATAAGACATACCAGCCTGAAAGAGTAATGATTAAAACTTTATTCAAAATAAAAAAAAAAAAAAATTTCAAATTTACCATAATACCACCAGCTAAAACAAGAAAAATAAAATATGATTTAGAATTTGATTCAAGAAAGAAAAAAAAAAGCTTTAATATACCTTTGATATCAAGACCACCAGTATCAAATGTAATACCTTTACCAACAAGTAATACAGTTGTATTGATTTCACCTTCACCAATATATTCAAGAAAGATTAAACGACCCTGATGACGATCAACAACTATAAAATATCGATCGTCATTGAACTTAGAAAAAAAGAACACTTTTATTACTTACTGCTTGCAGCTCGATTAACAGCAGCATATAATGGAAAATTTTTTTCAAATTCTTTTTTATCTTTGACCATTTGAACCTATATAAAACGTAAATATTCTTTAAAAATATATCATAGAAGAAAAAAAGAAGTTCATTTTTTACTTTAACATGGGATGAACCATGAAATAATTCTTGAACATATTCAGCAACACGTGGTGGTGCCATACGTTCAGGATCACCTCCACCAATATCTCGACCAACAGCACGTCCAAATTCAATAGCTCGAGCATATTTAATTAATTTTTCATTATAATTATCATCAGGTGATGATTGACCAATAAAAAAACCGAATTTATCAGCTTTACTCTTACGTTCAGGTACATCTTCTCGAACTTGTAATGGCTAAAAATGAATATTTTTTTTTTCATAATAAATAGAAAAAAAAACAAATCATAATTTTCTTCTCATTTTACCACATAAGTTGTGTCAAGTGCACCAAGTAATGTAACTAAATTAGCTTGTCGAAATCGTTTTGAACCAAAACATGCAATAATAGGAGATTTCGCACCAATAGACAATGCCTTTTTAACACCAGCTGATGCTGCTTCAGAAAAACGACGTACATCATCAAAATCTCGATTAGTTGGACCAGTTGGTGAATATATCTAAATAATATATAATTACTTTAAGTATTTTTTTTAATAATTTTTTTGGTTTATTATACATACAAGACGTTTGCCTGGAACATTTTCACTCATAATAAGTGTAACTTCATCATTAAAATTATTATTCAACTAAAATCAAAATAGAATTTTCAAGGAGAAACAAAAAAAAAACAAAATTTATTTTAATATTCTCACTTGACTAAATGATTGAAGATCTTTTACTACAGAACTATCAACAAATTCTGTAATTTCATTCAATTGTGTAGCAACAACAACTAAAGCATCATACTCTTTTAATGATGATGATAAATTTTTCACTAAATTAACATCACTAGAAATTATAAAGAACAATAGATTTTGAAAGATCTTGATTTTTTTTTCTGTTTTACTTACACAACAGTAGGCATTTGATTGGGAGCCATAGTTAAAATACCGTTACAATCTTCAATACAAAATGATGAAGTGAAGGCAAAGTTACATTTATCTCGTACTATTTATATGGTTGAAAAGGAAGAAAAAGAATAAAAAATATAAAGGAATTATTTTTCTCTTTCTTTCTCTGAGTATTATACCTGGATTCTTTTATCAAGCAAATACAGATGAGGGGACAACATGACAATGGTTTATTTATCGCGGTAATTTATCATATTCATTGTTATCAAACATTATATGTCGAAAAAAGTGTGACATATATATGATACAGCAATATTTAAAAAAACACCGAGTAATTTTCTTTGTGTTTTTTTTTTATTTCAAAATGAAAAAAAATTTCTATTTATAAACGCACATATGTTAAATTTCGCAGTTTCTATTTCTTAACTAAAGAAAAATAAATCAATATAAAGAACCATATAAATATATAAAAATATCATCTGTTCATACACTCCGTCTTATGTTTTGTTTTTTCGGGAAACATCGATAAAAAAAATAACAAACTTTTCCTAAGAGAAATGCAAAATATGATGAAATATCAAATAAAATCATACTTCTGTTTTCATATTTTCTTTCCTATACGTCCAAATTTATACGTCCTTTCTATACTTCCGAATTTGTCAGTAACATGACAAACTTGAAAGTTGAATTCAATGACTCAGGAATAAAAAAAATTGCCTGTGTAAACAATAGGTTTTTTTTATCTGGATTACTGAGTGAAAGTGCGTAGAGCAAAACCCGCAGATTCGTGTTCTATACTCGTCTTTGTGTACACAGTAAAGTTTAATCTTATTTCACGTTTTGAAACTACTGAAAAGAATGTACAAATTCGGACATAATTCTAAACAAACTAGAAGAGTTTGGATATTTTTTTATCGTTTTCGATCGAAACGATAAACCGGATCGATTGTATCAGTTAATGAAACAAAAAGAAGGAAGAAATTAATCCTAGAACAAATGATACACAGCACACGTATATAAAGAAAGAAAAGGAAAACATTCTATGGTAAAAATATACGTTGATATTCTTGAATAGGTGTACGACAAAGTGGACATAATTCTTCACCACGATTTCTTGATTGTAATGTTTGTGCACATGAATGACATAAACCTAAATGTGAACATGGTTGAAGACTATAAACAATTTCATTTTCTAAACATATAACACAATGAAGTCGAGCATTTGAATTATTATCTGTTTGATTTGTATTATTTATTGGTGAAATATTTGGTAATCGATTTGTTTGTTGTCGACGTTTGAAATAATATTTATACAATAAATAAGCAGCTGTACCAATAGCAGCAACACCAAAACATATACTTATAACTCGAACTATAAGAGAACGATCACGATATTGTGCAACAATTTCAGCACGAGTTGATCGTGTTAATATTCCACCCCATTTTTTATGTGGAACAAGATACCAAATACCATTAGATTGTTTTTCAAGACGACCAACACCAGTTAATGGAGCATCGACTAATAACATTTGTTCTTTAGTTTCAACACCTAAATAAAGCAAAACAGAAATTTCATATGTTCCATTAAAATGACTAAAATACAGTAGTAATAAACAAAAGTCTAAACTCTCGCGAATATTCGCCACCATACGTGCTGACGATTTGGAAATTTATGTACACTCTCCTCTTTTCAGAGTTTCTGAAGAACGACTCATCAAAAATAAAAGTTATCATTGACTCAAAATTCCTAAATATTTCTTTCTAGGAAATATATAGGTCGCAAAGGCTAAAAATCGTCCCACTTTTTCAGTCATAATAAGTCCGATAGAGCTGAAATTTTTTTACAAATGCTAGAGATCATTTGGGGTGTCTACTTCGTTCCTCTCATTCGAATAAAAAGAGTAATACATGTGCTTTTTTACTAGAGTGTTTTTGTAAACTGTACCAAAAATCAACGATACAATATTATTCAAAACAAAAAATTATGCGCTCCGAATAGTTTTGTGTAAAAATTGATTTCAAGAAAAACGAAAAACAAATTTTCTTGTATGTATCAAGACTTTTTGTTTCCAACTAAAGTGATCACAAACTGGTAGTGTTAGAGGTCCAGCACTCATGTTCTCAGCACCTTCGGAATGAGAAATAATCATTACTATAGGAAGAATTTTACATACAAAGAATAATCGCAGTACAAATTTTTTTGCTAAGAATTTCAAAAATTGGGTTTAAGGGGGCCCCCCCCCTCTAAAATGAAATTTTTTTTTTGAGCATCCAATCATGATGAAATCTTCAGTGGAGGTGTATCTCGAGCTAGACAGCTCACAGTAAAAATTTCAGCTCGATGCATTGAGTCTACGAAGAGTTAGCAAAAGGTTATGGGTCAAAATTTAGGGTTCCGTGCGTCCCAAATTTCTCCGCCATTTCGAATGCTAGAAAGTTCGGGCTGGTTTTAAAATGTAGCCGATATGTGGCGCTACGACTTAACAGGGCCCGATTTTTCGATTCTCTCCTAGCTTGTGTTTTTAGAAAATTTCTCTGATGAAATATGAAAAAGCCGAGAAGGGTAGGTCCAGAAAAGTTAGTTTCTTATAAACATTAATGAGGAAAGCGAAAAATCCGACTCTGTTAAGTTGTAGAGCTAATTTTTGCCTTCATTTTGACACCAAACCCAGTTTTCTAACGTGTAAAATGGCGGAGAAATCTGGGACGCACGGAAACGTAAAAATCAAAAATCCTATTTTGAGAAAAAACCAAAACTTTTTAGAAAAAACCTTATTTTCCCCTATGGGAGGTTCAGAAAAGCGTGTGCAATATCCTTAAATCTCATCATTAAATCAATAAACTATAGTGCATTCAAAAGTAGACACTTAGCTCTATCTAACGAGATATAAATCACAAAATCGACAAATTTGACCAAAATTGACATTTTTTGAGGGGGGGGGCCCCCTTAATTAAAACTACTACCTAACAACGAAGAGCCCATGTTTGTGCGTGACATTCCACAGAGGACACTTCGAAATTATATTAGCGATGAAAAACTAAAAGTCGAAAAAATTTTCACTTTAACATCCGGAAAGGAGGAAATTCACTTAAATACAAGGAGAATTATGATGAATGATACCTATTTTTTCTCTCAGCTCTATAACCGGTGAAAAGGCTGCTTGCTAGATTTTGTACTGTTTCTTGTCAAATGTAAGATTAATTATTGATATTTTTACATGGAACTGACGAACATGATGACCATTGATATACTATATCTCTAAAATGCAAGGTTTGCTTCTGAAAATTATAGGAGAAACTTCCCTTAAAGTTTAATCTCGATACATTGAACTATTATTGAAGTATCGATCTATAAAGAGCACTGGATAATATTAGTCCACATAAATGGTTATAGTAAAATAGTTATAGTTCTCGAAAGACTTGATGAGTTTTGATAAAAATTAGTAATGTAAATAGTTGAAACAAAGCGCTAAATAATAAGATGTTAACTAATCCACAATGTCCTTCCTTTCTAAAGTTATGAAGTTGAAAGCAAAACTAGTTTGCCTTACCTCATTATTCTTTTTGAACTTAACCAATCGGAGTGAGTTCGTGAAGAGAAAAGAGACTTTTGTTCACTACTGTACTTAGTTTCTTTTTACCTGCTGATAAATCTCCAAGAAATGTATCAACAATTTTTTGTATAGAAGATGAAGTATTAGGTTCAAATTTTACATGAATTACTTCTAATTGATCTTCAATTGAATCAAATTTTATTGGTGTATCAATACGAATATAATTTCCTGATGGTGAAACAAGTCGAAATGGTACATGACGTATTATATCACTAATTGTTTTATTTGTTTCAGTCCTTCATTGAATAGAAATGAATTTTTTTGTATGAGGGTTTTAAAAAACAAAATATTTACCAAACATTACGAAGTTTTTCAAGTTTTTTTTCACGTATAGTTAAACGATGAATAACACCTAGACAATGTGGATGAAATTGAGATTTTAATACTGAATTTGATTTTGAATCATTTGTTCGAACAATTCCATGTATAGCTGCATAATCGATAAAAGTTCTTGATGATGAAAATTGTTTTAAATCATTTATATCAATATCAGGTGCTACCTAAAATATGAAAGTTTAGTTTTTCATTATTAAATAAAATAGAATCCATTCAAATCTACGATATCTAACAACATTAATTCAATTGTTTTTTTTTATTGCATTAAGATAATTCTCTTAAAAGAGTAAAACAAAACAATAAAATACAAATGTATTACGAAGAAGTTCAAAATTTATAGTAATCCAAATGTACTATAGGTTATTAGGATTTATTATGATCTGTAATAGATTACAGATTCCTACGAGAATCAATCTGTGCTATTTTTACTCACATCTTTTCATAGTACTCGAACTGATGAAAGAATCTCGCAAAGTAATAAATCACTCTTAAGATGAGTCTTATCGCATTAGATAAGCTCTATTACGACTATAGGTAATCCTTAAAGGATTTGTATAAATACATTTTTCTTCAGAATTATGGTGACTTTACTGAGTTTTTCAATAAGAATCTCGTAGTCTCTTTCAGATCATTTTTAACAGTCAAAATAAAAATTTGCTTGAAATATTCTAGTGCGGATATTAGATTATTGTAAAAATGTTATACCTTCTAGTATGTCTTTTTCTGAGAGAAACAAGGCTAAAACACATTCAGAATAACTCGATGTAGAAAATAAATTAATTTCATCAATCATTGAATAATTCTAATAGTCGTCTTAGTACTTGTTCATTGCAAAAAAATCGATCTATCACAATTGAATCAAGGCATAAAAGTTGTGATGTTAGATATTATAGTTTAATTTTCTTAGAAAATAAAATCAGTTGTTTCAAAGTCTGGTGAAATCAGTGAACATGAGACTCAAACACATGAAACATTCTGATGCTGTGTACAATATAAGGACAAGTAAAACTAACGTAATATAGGACATGTTCTCAATTAAAACACATTAAAAAATTTTCTCCTATCTGCTTCCGCGAACACAGGTAGATCCTGTTGGTTTGAAGACACATCTTCTCAATAACGATTCATTATTTGACGAGATTCTCTTCTTGGATAATGCTTTCTGTATGTGCATTTTTCTTTGACATACGTACCCTAATAACGATAGATTCTAAAATTCTAGCAGTAGTATTAAATATTTGAAAGAAATCAAAAACGTTATTTAGTATGACAAACATGGCAAACGGCTTTTTCTTTTCATGAAATAATCTGATATACATATGAAACAGTTGTAGATCTAAGATTTTGGAATAGAAAATCGATTATAGTCACCAAATGTATTTTTAAGTCTATTAGAAATTGTATCGGTTCATTTTCTGCTGAGAAAAATCGTAAGACATTTCGAAAGGAAAGGACGATCGCCCTCGTTGTCTCCCATCTAAATCCTCCACTAATATGAAAAACAGATTAATACATATTTACATTCTACATTGATTGTAATTCTCTATAGTGACTATAAATTAATAAACTTACATGCAACTGAAATTATCATCTTCATAGAACAAGTAATTTTGCTAGGAAATATTTTTCGAAAATTTTCATCGAAGATAATAAAAGATAAATGAATCAAATTGAATTTTTGTTTTCTTTACAAAAAAAAATTCTCTGAATAATAAAGACTATTTGAAAGTTTGATTAACACATTTCTACCTCTAAAACAGCCAAGAATTTATCATTCGATTTCCACCATCGATAAAATCCATAAGATATACCAATTTCACCGACTACCCAAAGCCAATTCCAATCGAACATTGTCTGGAATATATACAGAAAAAAACGAAATCTCTTTTATTTTTACTTTTATTTTTGTTTAAGAAAACAATACAATTGTGTTGTTTGATTTTTATTCAAAAACAGATAACAAAAAAACAAAACAAAACAAAAACATATATCAATTTTTAGTTTTTTTACGTTTTAATTGTTGTTGTTGAAGATATTCCTTAAGTTTAGCATCACGTATTTGTGTTTTACGTGCAAGTCTTTTACCAATTTTTCCTTTTTTCTTATCCGATTTAATAATCAATTCTTTTGGTTTAATAAAATTAAAATTATTTCTTTTTTCTTCTTGTTTTCGTATGAATGTTTTTCGATCAATTTCACTTAATATTGAATTATCTAAAGTAATCATATCTGGTTGAATCTAAAATATAGAAATATGATCATAGAAATTAATTATTCAAAAACAAATTCTTTTTTTTTAATACTTTATCAAGTAATTGTTTAACTTCTGCATGTTTTCGTTGTTTTTTTGTTTGATATGGATTTGCTTCTAATGTATCAAAATTTGGTTCACCTGCACCCGGTGCAAGTAATGAAATAAATCCTCGTTCATGTCCAACACCTAATACATCTTCATATGGACAAAAAGATAATGATGATGCTGATGAACCATTTGAACATCGATGAACAAGATAACGTGGTAATTCATTTGATGAAGACTCATTATCACATATATCCTGATAAATCTAAAGAGAAAAAAATATATATTAACTATTACAAAAGACTACATAAAGAAACAGTATCAAGTAAAATTGGAATAAGAATAGAAAAAATGTTATTGATAAAATAGTCGTATCCTGAATTGCTTTTGAAATAATAGTCGTAACTAGTGATGTGCGCGAACTAAGTTTGTTTTAGTCCTAGTTCCGATCTAGAAAAACTATTTTAGAATTTATTCGTATTACATTTAAAAATATTCTTCAATATTCGATTTATTTGGTCGACGACTAACACATTTTTGAGTCATCTATCTTGAATTATGTTCTCATTGATGATGTATAAGATAGTTCACTTAAAACCATCGAATATTTAATTATAATTAACTTGATCTTACATGATACTTCTAACGTTTTAAGTGATTATTTATGCAAAAGTACATAAGTGAAAAATGATTTGACCGTTTGTCAACAACGAAAAGATAGGTTTTTTTTTATATCGATAATGGTGACGAGCTGCATAACGAAGTCCTCAAGTAAAATCTATCGTTATCAGAATCAAGCCAAAGGTAGGATTTAGCAGATGGAAGACATCTACTAAATTCTTAACCATTGAATCGATAAATCTATCCGAATCCATTTAAGAAAACTGGTAGCTAGAGCCTATCGGTTACTATTCTAAAAGTAAGAGTCAATTATGATTTGATTATCATAAGATTATCATCAAGATTGATTGAGAAATGTGTAGAATGTCTTATTCACTGAATACAAATAAACGAAAAAGTATCTTACACCTTCGCAACGATTATCATGTTTAGATTAAAAACTTTTATTGAGAGTAGTAAGAGTATGATTCAAATTCGAGTTTAAAAATTTTGAATTCGACAGGTTGTTCTAGTAGCTTTCAGAGACCGAATAGAACCGTTATAGTTCGTTTCGTTTTCGGTCTCTGACAGAACTTTGACGATACTCCTCCCCCCTTCCGCGTCACAGATCGTATATAAATAACGGCCCGTGATAATATATGAATTACTTCGTTATTTCATTTCTGAAAGATTAAATAAAAGGAAATGAGATCCACAATAGATAGTATAAAAACAATTTGCCTGTGATTAGCAAGA
>CAJNOL010001032.1:70129-84685 GCA_905250125.1 Rotaria sordida | reverse complement strand
TATTTCTGGTTACGCCACTGAGAAGAATTTTCTTGAAACGTGACAAAATAACAATTCGAAAATTATTTTACTCCCTTGGATCAGTCCTATTGTTTCTTATCGGATGTTGTATAAAATCCATTCGATGCAGCGCACTATTTCGCAAAATTCCTTCTTTTCCTTCCTTTCCTTCTTTTATTCGGATTTCCTTCTTTTTTTTTGAAAACTTCCTTCTCAAAATCCTTCTTCTTCGTACCCCCTGGCTGCGATCCCTGTAATAGCTACACGTAAACCAGGAATAGCTTTAAATACACGATCTTCAATTATAAATTTCATTTGACCAGTAGATAATTTATTATCAAGTTCTTGTTGTTGTCTCATAATTTCCAAATATAAACTGTTTTGTTCTTTTCCATCTTGTTCTATATTACCATCAGTTGTTTGTGTAATATTACTTGGAATATCACGATATGGTTTCATAGCTGGAAACAATAAGACTTCCTACAAAATTGATAAATAAATTCAATTTTTTTTGGTTTTTATTAAATTATAAGAAAAATAATATTGTCATACTACATGTGATATTTTCCATGAGAATATAAACATATGAAAAAATAAAATATCTCACTTATCAATAATTATAATCTAATGCATTTAAAATAATAAAGAAATTTCAAAATCATAAGTTTATAAAGAATAGTTGTGAAAAACAAGTTATTTTTCATCCATGATATATAATTGTTCGATTGATCTAGAGAGAGAGTTGCATTTATTGCCGAATTTTTTTAATATTATTTTTTATTTCAAAACGAAATTGAAGATAAAAAAAAATAGAAAATCTATATATCTACAAGCAGAAATCCAAAAGACTTAGACAAATATTGATTGATTTTTCTTTTTCGTCCAAACAACTATTTCTACCAGAAATCGATTTTTACCGAAAGAAATGAATTAATTTCAAGGAGAAATGAAAAAAAATTCAGCAGATATGAATTAGTTTTTCTTTTTTTCGTTTGTAAAGTTTGTTATTATCAGAATTAATAAAGAATTGATTTTGATATTCATAGTCTTTCTTTTTTTTCTTTTCTGTTGTTGAATCATACTATGAAAATTCGACGAATGATTTTTTTTTCATTCTTCGTTGGATATTTGATTCTATGAAGAGGACTTATATCTTCACGTACTGATCCAATCGAAAATTGCCGAGACATCTTTAATAGAGTATCTTATATTCTTTCTTTTATTTAGAGTAATGGATCCGGCCCCGTTCTCATGGGCTGTTAATGAATATCAAAATCAAATTCAAAGCGATGTTGATTTATTTTTTCTTTATACTAACTGGTATTTACAAGCACTCGAGTTTCGCTTATTAATCAATAATACAGTAAGTAAAATACGCTTGTTTATTAATTGTTTTTCATGTTTAAACATAGAGATTCAAAATACTCGATTATATGAAGTATAATCAGATTCAATATCCAATGAGAATCATTGATAATGCTAATTGTGAAATGACTGTATCAATGTCAACAACTCACAGATTTTTTACAGTTGCCTTCGAGGTAAAAATATTAGCAAGATTTTAGTTTTTTCCTTTTTTCTTTGTTGTTTAGAGAGGTGGCGACTCACCGAAAGCAACAGTAATCGAAATATTTATGAAAGATTTTATTGATGAAGAAGCACAGTATGTAATAATTTTTTTTATATTATTCTTTTTTATTATCTTATTTTGTTGGTCTCTTTCATTAGTAAATTGATCAATACAGGTGTGTTCTTGGATTTGTTAAGTAGACCTGTTCTAGGCCTGATCACCTAATTATTCAACACAAGAATTCATATTATGGTCTCTTACATTTCTATATAAATTTAGATTGTTCTTCTTCCATCATGTCATGATCAACTTTACCTTAATTTAGTTTTTTTTAGTTTATAACCATCGGTATTCTTTCTCTCATTTTATTTTTATTTGGATATTGTAGTCAAATAAATTTTATTTAACTACAGAACATCAAGGGTTTTTCCTTTACCATTGTCTTCTTTTTGACAGAACACAAAACAAGTAATGAATAAGTTCGGCAATTTAATATATGTACTTCAAATATAAAGTATCTAAATGGAATTCAAAGAATAAAATGCACCGTTAAATATTTTTATGTTATTCACATTTTAATCAAACGTTTATTTAGAAAAGACAATTCGACATAATTAATAGAGATTTTATTTAAAAACGTCTTGAACATTTTATTCAGATTAAATATTTTATATGTCCAATATTTACATCGATCGTTACATTGATAAATGATTAATTAAAATATATTAATTTAGATAGTAAATCTGGAATTTTGACTTTCTTAAGAATGATAAAAGTGGCAAAAGAGATTTTTTTTACCATACATAATATCAACCATGGGCTATTCCTTCATGATATTGAAAGTGTATTATCATCTATTAATATTTAGCTAGTGTTATATAAAATTTCAAGAACACAAGTCCATGTTATTTAGAGAAGTTAAAGGTGTGAATATAGGCATGAATGAAATGAAGACACCAACGTGCACCCTAAAATTAAAAATCCTCGTGATGTTTTTAATGACAAAAATTCATGTCGTTCATTCTTTTCCATATCCAAAAAATTGAAAATACACGAGAAAAAAATGAAGCTGATTGATAATCTTATGTCTTTGAGAGATTAGTTTAAAAATACACCATTTTTAAAATATAAGAAAATCATAGATAAATTCTAGGTTAGAATCAATCTGAAAGATGTATCTCCATTAGAGAGCTGCGGGTCCGGGTCCGGGTCCAAAAAAACATGGACCCGCAGCTCACTAATCTCCATGCTTAGCTTCTTCAGAATGGCCTCTATTCTCACGAGAGAGGTGCTCCAATTATTTTTGACCCTTTTGTTTTATTTATTTTTGAGCATTAGTGAATTATAGTGACACTAAGAAAACTTTTGAGACTACTAATGTCTATGATTTTTCGGTTCCAAGATATTATCGAATTTGTGTCAGAAAAAAATCAGCATTTCATCATTTTCTATTTCTATTATGTAAAAGAAAATATTCGATAGCAAGTATTTGATTCTTGTACTTCATAGTCTTCCTCAACTGAAATTTGAAATTCGAATTCATTAGTGTCTTTGATCAAACTTCTTAGATATATTTAAAATTTGATGTCCTTAGAACTATAGAAAATAGATATGTAACACTTTACAGTTCAATCATTCATAAGAACTAAATTAAAACAATTGTTGATCAGATAATTTTAAACGAAGGCAATCAAGTGATCAATTCTTTTTCTCAGAGCTTAGCTTCTGATAAAATCATTGTATATTATTGGTGTGCATAAGACAACTCCAGTCTGCAATTTAGACTACTAACCTTGAATATACCTATCATATGTATTCAATCAGTCGGACAAAATGATGTGTTTAGAAATGCTGGTTCATATGGAACGAGTTAGCGATAAGATGCCATTCGTACAAAAGTAATTGAACGATCAAAATCAGCTCAGCTACCTGACATAAAACTGTGATACATCTATTAGAGAATCGATATTTTCAAAAAAAGACGATAAAAAGCGTAATTTGTCTTGAAATAAGATTCGATCATCTATAGGAGGAAGAAATTTATGGGCATGAGTCTTAGAATTTTCTTCTATGTTAAATCTTCGATAGTCGCTGAGTTCTAGTGATCTGCATGACAATGAATTTCAGTCACAATCATAAATGTTTCTGGACTTCGCTACAATTAGTATTGAGCAAGGTATTTTAGTCTCGATCTAGATTTGATCTTGATAGCTTTTCCTGTAATCTCAATCATGGCTTAGGAAAAAGTACTTCAAGATTTATTCATAGTAAATCTAAAAAAGTCTTAAATACTCGTTTGTTGCCTAATTCAACCGATCCATGTCTCATTTCTGTAGTCATCTCTTCTAAATTTACCTTTCATTAATGTAATTTATAATCTAATTCACTAAAAAATTCTTTTAATTCCAGTTCTTCACAGAAGTTTTTATCGTAATTCTGATGCAAGTAAGTCTCTAGTATTGACAGCTCCTAAACGACCCTACTGAAGGATCAAATGCACCTAGTTTTGATTGATTCAATATGATGAATGCTTAATTGAAAGTTTTTGAACTTCACTCGACTCTTGTCATGATCACCCCATTTTATAAATCTATAGTATGGTCGCTTTATTAAATTAGTTTCTGTTTGAATATTCATGAAATATCTTTTAGAAGAGTTTTTCGAATAAATTAAAATCATTTTATTATTATCTTCGTAAGCCTAAATAAAACAGTACAACACTATATAGATATGAATTAGAAACAACTTGTGCAACAAAACATAAATACATATCATAAAAATTAAAATGTCTGAAATGGAAGAATATTATTCATCAGTAATATTCAATTTGACTTCTTGATCAGTAATAACATCAGTATTAGCAATAGCATCAGCATCGACAATAGCTGCATCAAGTGCAACTGTATCAATAAGTAATTCTCGATCAATATTTTGTTCTTCATTCTCAATATTAAGATTTTCATCTTCTTCATTTGAACTTTGAGTTTCTTCAGTTGAAAGAGTTGATGATGTATTACCATCTTGTTTTATATCTTGTACATCAATATCATTTTGTCTATCAAGATCACATAATGATTGACCAAGTTTAATTGGATCACCAGGTTTAACATTAAAAACAAGATTGTCAGGTGCTTCAAAAACAAGTACAACAGTAGAACCTTTAAAAAAAAAGGAAAATAAAAAAAACTTATCGAAGAAATATTTCTTGTATTTTAACTCACCAAAATTAAAGTCACCAAAATTATCAGCACGTTTAAGTAAAATTTCATTTGAATTTCGAATTGTTTGAAAGGGTTTATCTAATCTTGGTCGACGACGAATATTTGTTTTTCATTCCTAAGAATACAAAAAATAAAAAAATAAAAAACAAATTTTCCAATTTTTTTATATTGAATTATTTTCTTACAGGATCAAAATGAACATTAATACTACCAACAATTGTTGCTCCAACAGCTGTCATAGAAAAAATCCATATTTCCATGAACCATAATAAGCTGCTCTTTCATTTAAACAAAATAAATTCTGAAGCCAATTAGCAACTTTTGGATTTACAGAAAATAAATGACCAATATAATGACAACGCCAACTTATTTGCCTATTAACAAAAAATTGAATAGAATCATAAAGATGTTAATATAATATACCATTCTGTTGGTGAATGAAATCGATGATAATCTCCAGGAGCAAGATAAATAACCTAAATACAATTTTTTTTTCTGTTTAATAATCATTCAATTTTTTTTTTTTGTCGTGACACAACATTTACATGTGGAATAGTATAGCGTCGATACTTCCATATCAAAGTAATTTTTTGAGAATGAAATTGCCGGTAGGGATCTACTGTAGTTCCCAATCCAAAATTCACATTAAAAGAGCGAAAGAATTGATCTGTTTTGAGAACGGTATTTCAGTCATAGAACAAACTTTTTTTTTGTATCTGGAAATGTCTTTCTCAAAAAAACAGAACAAAATCTGCTCGGACAGATCATTTCTAAGAACTAAACTGTTGAAACTGCACAGTGCCTCAGATCAGAAGTAGAACTGTACTTGTCGATCTCTAATTGAGGATGAAAGCACATATAGAAAGAAAGCAAGACTTGGTGGATCCTGCTGAACTTTTATTGATTCTTATATATCTGTTTGTACTTTATTCAAATTTGTATACTCACTAAACCAATCGACAGATCTTACAGATAAATCTTGTCTATGAAAAAACAATAGAAGTTTTGAATTATTTTGGAATTCATTTGCTCCATGAATTCTATCTTATCTGATGAATTAAAGTTATGTGTATGAATAAAAAAGAAAAATCTTTCCGATTGTCTGAAAAGAACGTTCAGATAAAAGTTACATTTTTTGATCATATCCCCTTGAACTGATTTATTCATGGATGATGTTATCATAGAATTTTGAGAAGTTACTCTTTTGAAAATACTGAAGAAAATGGTTAAAAAAAGTCGTTATAAGTGTCAGAACCAGAGCTGACAGAGCGCCATGCCATTCATCAAGTGAGGTTGAAGTTTGAAATTTTAGCTTGGTCGAATTCCTTTGTATAGTATTGGATCAGGCCAAAATTGTTGGCATATGTATGATGTAATATTATTTATCCTTTTCATGCCGTCAAAATCGGCTCAGTTTTGACAATTAATTGCGATTTTGACGAAAAAGTCATCGATTAATCGACAGTTTTGTAACAAACTTCAACAGTAAGTATTTATTTATAAAAATTATTATTTTTTTCTTTTTAAAATCCATAAAAAATGACTCTAACAAATCGTGATAAAATCATCGATTTTTGTGCCATTTTGATCGCATGGATAGTACAACTTAAAACATAAGATAGTTTCACAAACTCATGATTTTGTGAAGATATGGATTACCTCTCACACACAGTGCTCACATTGTAGGATGCCTGTGTTTTCCTATGATAATTAAATTTCTTTCCAATTATATGAAACAGTGCTGATATATTCAAAAGCATTTCGATAAACCTAATGTTCCTTGTATGAAAAATAGTTTTGATGATTTATCTCTTTGTTTTGATTCACAATTCTGTACAAGAACTTATCATCATGTTATCTTCATGGAAACAAATTAAGGTATATAACTGAAACTAAAATGATACATTATAATAAGATTATAGAATTTAGTGGATATTATAAAAAAAACCAGAGACATCAGTCGGCCTGGTTTGTCCTGCAGATTAGGTGGAAAAATGTATGACCTTTCCTGTCTTCCCTGTTCGAATTTTGCTATCCTCTTCCTTCCTCTGCGGCTTTTTCTTAGACCTTCTTTATGGATAATTTCTTTTGTTTCCATATCATTGAATTAATGAAAGAAAGAGAAGAGAAAAATTAATTGTATGCATAAGTGCCGATGTGCTAGTATCATGCATGAAAATGTCAGTAAATCGTTTTTTTTTTAATTATCATACTTACTGCATAATAAAGTGCATGACTACGATATCTAAGTAAACTTTCAGCATATGAATGTGCATCATCATAATCATAATTCGAATTAGATCTTGTTTTATTTTGTTGTTGGAATTTCATTAAACCAGCCGTTAATGGAACACCAAGAAATGAAGATGCAGTATATGTTATACCTTTAACTTGTTCAATAAGACCACGAGATACTTTACCACATGTTAAAACATGACCATCACATGTTGATACAATTGGAGATTGTTTATCTATCGGACGTAATTCCATTTTTATTTTACGACGAAAAAATTCTGATATTGTACAATAAGATTTGAGATCTTCATTATACATTTCATGAGGATTACATGAGAATATTTTTATATAAAAATAAAAGATTAATGGACGAAGCCATACAGGTAAATAAAGACGACTTATCCAACCCATTACACGTGAGATTAATCTAAGTGGTAATAATTTATAAATTGATATCTAAATTAGAAATTTTTACAAGATCATTTTCATTTTGATTATAATAATTTAGATATTTTTGTTTTTTTAATTTTCAATTACTTTTGATGGTGCTTTTGGTTTCTTTAATAAATTTCTTGGTTTTTTAACGAAATCTTTCATTCTTGCTATTCGTTTTGCAGTTGATGATAGACCATGTATTGATTTCAACATTGTATGTCTAACACCAGTACCTAATTTTTGTCGTACTAATGCTGCACTTCGTTTAACTCGTCGACTAACAAGAAGTGGTGTTAAAATAAACGTCATGACAAGATTAAATGGACTTGATGCATCATCTTCTTCAATAAGTTCTTCATCAGGACAGAACATTTTTAATGAATTAATAATACAATAAAAGAAACAAGACTACAATAATATTTGAAAGATATAAGAAACTTTTGTTTGTTTTTTACTGAGAATCTAGATGTTGAGATATAGAAAAAAAAAATTAGAAAATCTTCACTTTGATTTAATTCAACGAGTTGAAGTCTTATTTTTTTTTTTATAATAGAGGCCTATGGAAAATATGATTTTACTTTGTAAATATCATTATTAACTTTCCTAAAGAAATAGAACCGATTATTAAATAATAAAAACAAAAATTTATATGAATCGATCGATAGATAATTTTTAATTTAAGGTCTTCATCTATCGGACACATACACATAGTTTGTTCATATAAAGAACTAGATAAAATTAGCAGAAGTCAAAACAGATTCATGCAAATTAGCTAGTCAATGTTTGATCTGATATTTTTACTCATAGGGTACGTCTCAACGTGATTAGATTGCTCGGAAAGTTTCTCTTGATACCCAAGATTTCTTCTCGAGATATTCATTGATCAGAAAACTTTCATGTGTCATAGGCAAAAGTCACAATTACAGGTGTAAGCCGAGCCACTGCCGAAACCTAAACAGATGTTAAAGATTCTCAGCAGTCGCCGTCGTTGCACAAAAAACATACTAAGATTTTGCATATTTTAGACATTCATGATCAATTTTCGCGAATGTTCTTACTAATAAAAAAAACCAAAAACAAATCTGCTTTTTGTATAAGTATTATTTGGTATAGTAGCCCACAGTATGACATGTATATCAAAGAGTTCTAGCGTTGTATTTACCATTTATTGAGTAGAAAAACCTAAGGGACTATTTCAAAAATTTGAGTTTCTAAATAAAAACTCGAGAAAACGCATTTCACGGTAACGATGATAAAAATCTGTCAGAAATTCAATAATCTGATTTTAGACTAAAATTATATTTCATTTTCTTTTTAACTAACTTATCCAGTTTCATACTAGCCACTTCTCTATTAACATTTTCTACCTTTTTCATTTCAAAATCTCTCGAAAATAAGAAAACAAAGAGTCATAAAAAATCTTGAATCGATGCCAATCAACACATCGACTTACACCTCTAATCAGGACACTAACTCTTTTGATCATTTAATATTCCGAGAAAGGATTATGCTTCTCAAGAGAAACTCTCCGAACAATCAAATAACCATGCGATGTACTTATGAGCAAAACTTCACGTCAAATTTTGGCTAACTAATTTACGCGAATCTTTTTTTTTTGCATCTGCTAATCTCATCTAGTTCTTTAAATGAATAAACTATACGTGTATCCTACAGATGAAAATTTTGAATTAAAAATTAACAATCGATTATATTTCTTCATGAAAGTTAATAATGATATTTCACGATAGTATTTACTTTTTCATATTCATATGAAAGCAAAACAAAAATACTTGAAATAATCTTCTATTACAAAAAAAATAAATAAATAAATAAATAAGTCAACTTATTTGATTGAACTAAAGTGAAGATATTCCTATTTAATATGAACTAGTTATTTTTGGTGCACTTAACATATAGTAATAGCATAAATGACAAGAAAGAGAAAAAAAAAAAAAGAAAAGTCGAAAACCAAAAAAGATTTTCGTTTGTTCTACAATGCTTTTTAAAAAAAAAGAAAACAATAAACTAAAGTATATCTACAGATAGATGTGGAAAGACTTTTGCTAATATATGCTGAAATGTCACAAGAAAAAAAAATGTTTTTTTTTTAATTCTTTTTTATAACTTTTTGTTCTTCTTTACTTTTGCATCACTTCTAATTACCGACATATTAATCATTAATTGTACAATCACATAAACCATGAGAATAATCAATGCAAATATGATTTTTCCAAATAATGTACTATGAAAGATAAATTTACCAAACCAAATCAATGAAGGAATACCAATAGTAACAATCCAAAAAATTTCAATTAAAAGATCAGAATAATTTCGAACAACAGGTACTTCTGGTACACCAAGACCATCAAAATTATCATGTTGAATAAAATGATCATAAATACGATCCTTTATATATATAAAAAAAAAAAAAAAAAAACAAAAATACAATCAATTCAAGTATGATTTTATACTCAATAATTTTGAGAATATAAAAGATATCTCATTATTTTGTTTTTTTTCGAGTTACCTTTTCTTGAAAAAGTTTATGTACCCATTCACCACATGTTGCATCATCTTCATATGGAATTTGTGATGTAGGAACTCGTCTACATAAGAAAAAAAATCTATATATATAATGTTCAGTGTGTGTGTGTGTGTGTCTGTCTGTGCCGGATCAAAGATTACAGATTCTAGAATCTTAAGGTTTCTCTGTATATATAATGCGGACTGTCTGATTTTCTATTACTGAATCAAGGCTAAAGGACAGATGTGAAACTTTACAGGAAAAAAAGATCCATGCAGTATGCACGGGCTCTCGCTAGTTATTGTATAAAAATACGTAAACCTTCCGGAAGAATAAACGACCATGACTTTCTGTTAAGGATCACTTTTATTACTAGCAAAGCTATTAGTGTAATTTCTGCAAGATTATTTCACTTAATCTTTTAAAAATGCAACGAGAAGGTAATTCATATATTACAAAGAGACATTATTGATATACCGTCTTTGATCGTATATCAACAACGTTTGTCATGATCTGTTCGGAAGGGAAGTTCAAATTTTTACCTTCATACTTCAATACTCCTTTTAGATGATGTTTCACAAAAAAAAACAGTATTCTCAATTTAGTCAAATGATGTTTTACTAAAAAAAAATCGATTTTTTTTAGGCACTAAAATCCACAAAACAGTCCGCTACGATTTTCGAAAAACTCATAGCCTTGTGTCACTCTGAATGCGAATGTGATTATCTATTTTAATTTACTTGATATAAAGTTGAGCTTTACACGAATGTCCTTTGAGTAATGTACGAAATATTGGTGAAGCACCATCCTTTGAAAAGCCAAGCATAAAATTATAAATACCTGGTACTGAAAAATAAAATGAAATAACAAAAAAATCAAAAAGAAAAAAAAACAAATAAGTTTTCAAACAATTTAGTTTTTCCTTTTGCTCCTTGCAAAATCATTGTAAAACCTCTTGTTCGTGGTAATATATGATATTTTAATTCTGGTAAATTTTTCTCTCGTGCATATTTCATACTTTCTAATCGTTTTGGTTCTGTAAATCGTGTACCTTCACAAGCCATCAAAAACTACAAAAAAAAAACACTTATTAGCATACTAAAATGTGGAATTCACATATGTTCTTTAGCCTCATTATACTAATACAAATGAAAAATTTCTAGAAGACTAACATTGTTTTCCAAGGAGATTGTCAATTGCCAGAGGAACAATCTGTTTTGTTTATACCTGCATTTCGAACATAAATTTGTCTCTATTTTTTCTTTTGCTTTGTTGTTTTTCATTATCGTACAACATTTTTCTTAATTTCATATTATTACTGATTTAACTGCAATAAATTTTATTTACATATCCATTTTATCTACAGTAAGTCTCAACAAACTGTTATATATCTGAAAAAGTTCACAAACACCAATATTGAATTGTTCCTTAAAATTATAATTTGTATGACTTGTGTGAAACTAACATGATAATCTGAATCAACATTCAAAATCAAGTCGATCTATGTAGGTTTCAAATATTTTCATGAACTCTTTTCTATGCTTTCCCTCACGTCAGGAATGAGTTAAAAAATGAATTTCATCTAAAAATTCTTTCAACATTCGGAATCAAGTTTTCAGGCTGTGAAATGATAGTAGAACTTAAAATGACAGATAAATAAACAATAAAACCAACGTTTTAATGAAATTCATTTTCTCATTCCTTCCAGAAGTGAATATTTCGATGAAAAAAGAAAATACTTCAAACTCACACAGATCGACTGAGTTTTGAATGCTGATTCAGAATATCATATTAGTTTCGCATAGGTCCTACTTTTTCTGATCGAAATATACTAAATATCAGTCAAAAAGACATAAAATCACGTTTCGACAATAATATCCTTAAAATTTCTTGTCCGTCACCAAATTGATAGATAAAAAACACTGATAATCATCAACAGCTGAACTCAGTGTATATGTCTCAGTCATTGACTATTTCAACCGACCACCAAACGACACTTTCAGACATCTTGTATGAGAGTTTGACATGGAAGAAACCAAATATCTCTATAGAAAAGAAGTGTCCTCAGTTGCTGTGAAATGGTTGGAACGGGAGACAAATCGCAAAACTTCAACTTCATAATCTACACTTACTAAATTTTTCTTCAATTAGTTCTACAAACAAAAACAAAAAAAAACCCAACAACCTACACTAAAATAATAATTATCTGGATAACCATTAAGAAGTTGTCGAATATGATGTTCTAATACTTTCTTATCACTTTCCCAAATACGACGTAAAAAAATTGATTCAGAAAAAAACCATGACCAACCAAGAAGTGGTATTAAACTAAGTGAACGTTTTCCAACAATTTTTAAACCCTATTGAAAAAAAAAACACAAAAAATTTTTAAATTAAATCAAACTTTTTCAAATTTTACTCCAAGTAAAGCAAGTTCTTGTACAACTACTAATCCAAGAAGCCAATCAATTTCATATCGATGATTAACAAGTATAATGGAATATTCATGTTGAAGATGTTTTAAATCTTGTGGATCAACATAAACTGTTACATTAGAATCAGCCCACCATGAATACAGAAAAGTTAATTCTAAAACAAAAACAAAAAAAAAAAAAAACAAACATATAATTTTAAATAAATTTTAAATACATACGACTCCATAATAATGTTCCTAGATAATAATTTATTCGTCGATATATTTGTTTACTAAATGGCCAAATAAAAATACATATTAGAAGTTGAGCAAAATTCACAATTAAACTACTAATAACAAAACAATAGCAAAGAAATATTTGAACCGGTAATAATGATTGAATAGTATTGAGAAATTTTCGATCGAACTTCATTAATTGAAGTCAATATTGATGCACACAGAGAAATAATATAGGAAATGAAAAATAGAAAAACAAATAAATGATATCATCATATAGACATATGATAATTAATGATATTTAAAATCATTATTCTACATACTAATAAAAAAGAAAACAAATATGATAATAATCATTCCTCTATAAAAAATTTATTTTATTTTCAAAGACAAAATTTAAATGGATGAGTAAAAATGACAAAAAAAATTCATTCCTATTATTATAAAAAAAAAACAAAATGCAAAAAAAAAATCGCACAATTTTCATGCAGATCTGAATTAATAAAAAAAAAAAAAAAAAAAAAAATAATAATAATAAATTGATTCATGTTTATATCTCAATAGCCAGCTATTCTTCCCTATAAATTAAATATCACATATAAATCATATTTAATTAATCATTTTTTTCTATCTCACCATAATGTGAACCACGTTCAATTTCTGTCACAGCAATCATAGCTCGAACACCAATACTTGCTATATAACAAATAAAAAATAATTAATTAATGATCAAATCGGATAAGCTCATTTTTTTGCCGTCAACAACATTGTTTACCAGTAAGATATGATACCGGATGACCTAGTTGTGTACTCAAAAAGTGAGTACACTATAGAATCGGTCAGTGTGTCCGTCCGGCCGTCCGTCCGTCCGTATACACGATAACTTTCGAAAGGAGAGTCAGATCGTGATGAAATTTTCTACACAGTTCAGTCTCATCAATGTCTCAGTCGAGTTCGAAGATGAGCCTGATTGGATGAGCTCTTCTTGAGTTATTGCAAAAATACTGATTTTTTTCCCTATGCTTCCCTATGAGAAAATCGACCCTTCTCTGTTTCCCTTAAAAACTTTTCCTATCATGGTCAATTAAAACCCCAACTATTATATGCCATTCGATAGAGAATTTCACGAGCTACAAAATGGTATATAAAACATAAGGAAACAAGAAAGCTAACTCACCTATTGCAAAGATAATTAAACGGAACTCGGTTCTGTTTTCGTCCACACTCTCTGTGATCTACAATTAGAGCTCTATCTTCTGATCACAGAGATGATAGTTTGAGGTTTTCTAAGGTGGAGAACTTGAATCTGTGTTCCATTCGCCTCGAAATCTCATTGGTTGACCAGTAACCAATAGAAATCAAGTTATAGGAAAAACGACTTTCTTAGGGTAAATGAAGGTGAAGAGTTCAAATCTGAGCTGTATTCACCCGCAAATCCTATTGGTTGAGCAGTAGCCAATAGAAATCAAGTGTTTATAGACAAGGTTTACCAGGATAATTTTTATGTCCACACATTCTAAGATGACTCATCTGTCTCATTCACTTTTTCTATGGGCAAGGTCAATATATCGTCGCTTTCGTAAGAAACTTCTCTGTCAGAGTCGAATAAAATCCCATTTGTTATATACCATTCGATGGAGAATTTTACGAACTACAAAATGGTATGTTATATATAAAGAAGTAAGAAGGCTAAGTCACCTATATGTAGGGGTGGAAAGTTACCGTTACCGTTCCCAGATAACGGTAACTGTTCCGTTACCAGTTACCGAGGAACGAGACAACGGACCTACTATTGGGAGTACTCTTGGGTCCTCAAGTCCTATTATTGGAGTGTACCCTTGGGTCCTCAAGTCCTATTATTGGGGGGGGGGGTACCCTTGGGTCCTCAAGTCCTATTATAGGGGGTGCCCTTGGGTCCTCA
>CAJNOL010001032.1:25977-60629 GCA_905250125.1 Rotaria sordida | reverse complement strand
CGACAAAATGATGAATTTAAAACCGAAGAAAATAAAAGAAGAGCAGAAGCTCTTAACATTGAACGACAAAATGATGAATTCAGAACGCAAGAAAATGAAAGAAGATTGAAATCACTTAAAATCGAACGTGAAGACAAAGAATACAAAGAGGAAGAAAGAATAAGAAATGCATTAAGAATGCATAATAGTAGAGATAAATACAAAAACAATTTCGATGTCATGAAGTTAAATTATGAGTCAAAAATAAAAGAAGGACCAACTCATATTTGCAGCTGTTGTGGTGGTTTATGGTTTGAATATTCAATCAGAGAATTCACAGTTGAGATGTTGAGAAATAAAGGATTACCAAAAGAATTTATTGATACAGTCTGTTATCTCAAAAATGCAATCATTAAATTATGTGTTACTTGTAGAAAGGACATTATGTCGAATAAAGTACCCAATCTTTGCCTATCTAATGGTTTAGCATTCTATGAAATACCAGATTGTTTGAAAATCTTGACTGAATTAGAAGAACGATTAACATCACCAAGAATTCCTTTTATGGTGATTCGAAGTTTAGATTCTTGTAAACAATTCGGTCTCAAGGGTAACCTTGTAAATGTTCCCATGAATGTTGACACAAATGTTTCAATATTACCCAGAAGTTTTAGCGATACTCACACGATTCAATTGAAACTCATGAGACAAATGAAAAATAAAAATGCTTTTATGTATGAAACAATTCGACCAAAAGTTGTGCATACTGCTGTAAAATATTTGGTTGAGCAAGAGTTGTATAAAGATGAAGGAATTGTGATATCTCATGATTGGCTGAAAGAATATTCTAACGAGAGAGAGAATTTTATCATCGATGATGAAGACAAGAAATTCGATGAAAATGAAAACATCAGCAAAGATTTTGATGACGAGGACAAATGGAATGAATGTGACGATAAACCAGTCAATCCAAGTACTACTGAAACATTATTAAATGACGAGATTGATGATCAGAATGATATTGGTATCAAATTTGCTCCAGGAGAGAATAACAGGCCGATATCGATTTTGATGGATTTAAAAGTCGATGAATTAACATTTCCGAAAATTTATTGTGGCAAGCAAAGAAAAATAAAAGCGAATGTTAAATTAACTTATGCTAAGATTGCCAAGTCAGAATTAAGAATGTTTGATCGAAGATGTGGTAGAATATCGAAATTGTTGTTCACATATAAGAAACTACAAACGAGAAAGTTCTCCGATGCTATTTCAATAAATTTGAGAAAGACAAAAAACATAACTGTTGCACAAATGCTCAATCGAGATTATGTCAATGGATTGATTCATAATGATGATGCTTTTACATTCTTGAGATGTGATCAATCTTCACCAGCATTCTGGGAACTAAAGAAAAAGGAAGTTATGGCGATGATCAGACAGTTAGGATGTCCAACATTATTTTTAACACTATCAGCAGCAGAAACAAAATGGGAAGATCTTATTGTAATATTGACTCAAGTGTTGGAAAATAAAGTAATAACAGTGGAAGAGGCAGAGAATATGAGCTATGAAAAAAAATGCGATTTAATAAAACAAGATCCAGTAATATGTGTTCGTTATTTTGAACATAGATTAAAATGTTTATGGGAAATATTATCGGCTTCTTGTGGTCTATTTCGATACTATGAATTAGAAGACAAATATGTCAGAGTTGAATTCCAAATTCGTGGCTCACCACATATTCATGCTCTAATATGGTTAAAAAATGCTCCAAAATACGACAAAAATAATCCTGAATCAATTAAAAAATGTATAGAATTTATTGATAAACTGATTTCAGTTAGTTCGAAACCAACACAATTTTCTGAAGAACTTATAAGTTTGCAACGTCATAAACATTCACATACCTGTAAAAAATATGTGAACGGTTGTATTAAATGTCGTTTTGGTATTCCATATTTTCCGATGAGAGAAACTATGATTTTAGAACCATTTAGTGACGACGAAAAGTTAACTAAAAAAGAACGTGAAGAAATAAGTAAAAAGAAGGAGAACGTAATGAAAGAACTTGAAAAGATATCAAAAGATATCGATAATTCATTAACTTTTGATGAATTCTTGGTACATATTAATATGAATGAAAAAGAATATATTAAAATGATTCGAGCTGACTTAAAAAAAGCAAAGGTCTTCTTGAAACGTGCTCCAAATGAAATCCGAATCAATGCATATAATCCACAAATAATGTCATTACACAGAGCAAATATGGACATTCAATTCATTCTTGATCCTTATGCATGCTTAAAGTACTGTGTTGAATACATCAACAAATCTGAAAATGGCATGTCTAAACTTCTACGAGAAGCATTGAACGAGTTAAAAAAAGGCAATAACACAGTCAGAGAACGTCTTAGAGTTATTGCAAATAAATTTTTGAATTCAAGTGAAATTTCTGCACAAGAAGCTGTTTATCATATTTTAAGTATTCCACTTTCCATTAGTAGCAGAAGTACTGTTTTTATTAATACAAACAGACCTGAAAATAGAATTTCTATGCTCAAATCAGATGAAATTCTTCAAAAATTGGAGCCTGATTCAAAAGATGTGTTTGTTGAGGGCTTAATTGAGATGTATGTTAATAGACCTGACGAAATGAAAAATGTTTGTCTGGCTGATTTTGCTTCGATGCATAATATTTCAAAGAAAAAAACAGATAATGATCGAATTATAGAAAATTCTGATGACGAAGATATCACTGAAAATGAAAGTGATAATAAAATTGCTCCTATGAAAATGAAAAATGGTAAGGGTTGGATTAAAAAAAGGACAAAGAAAAAAATCATAAGATACAGATACTTTAAACTACATCAAGATCCTGAAAACTATTATAGAGAGCAGCTAATGCTATTTCTACCATGGAATAATGAAGAAGAAGATCTTATTCATATAAACCATGAAGAGAGATTTGAATTGTATAAAAGTATAATTCAACAAAAAAGATCTGAATATATTCATCGTGAAGCTAATGAATTCGAACAAGCTTTAGAAGAACATATGGAAAAAAAAGAAGATGACGATGATATTGATGATGCAAATATTGAATACGATCAAGATAAAAATGAATTTCTCATTTATGAAATAGGAAATACTGAAGGTGATATTTTTGTTGAAATGGGAATAAATACTCGAACTGAAAAAGTCGAACACTTTAATGTTCCCAAAATAATACTAGACACAGAATATCAACAAATGATGAGAAATCTTAATAGTAATCAAAGGAAATATACTCTAAACGTAATGAATTTGATTAAGAATGGTGAAAATCAATTTTTTCATTTCATCAATGGAGGTGCAGGTGTTGGCAAAAGCACTCTAATCAAAGCAGTGTATCAATCAATACTAAGATTTTATAATTCACTTCCAGGATATTATCCAGATAGTATTCGGGCTGCACTATGTGCACCAACTGGCAAAGCAGCAGCATTAATTGATGGAATGACTTTGCATTCATTTTTAAGTTTACCAGTAAATCAATGCAAACATAAGCTTGTTCAACTAAATAGCGATGTTTCGAATAGAATTGGAGTCAAATTAAAAGACTTACAATTATTAATAATAGACGAAATATCAATGGTTGGTTTTACAATGTTTCAACACGTCGATGCACGTTTGCAGCAAATAATGAGAACAAAGAAACCATTTGGTGGAATATCAGTCATAGTTTTAGGCGATTTCAATCAATTAAGACCAGTTGGTGATAAATACATATTCCAGTTTAATAATTCATATAATGCTTTAGTAGATAGTCCATTATGGTCATTATTTGAATTGTTTGAATTAACAGAAATTATGAGACAAAAGGATGATAAGACTTTTGCCATTGCATTAAGTAATATAGCTAAAGGAACAATGACAGATGAAGATATTAATTTATTAAAGTCACGAATTGTTTCAACTGAAAATTTGGAAACGATTGAAGATGCCATAAGGATATTCAGAAGCAATGCTGAAGTTGATGCATACAATACAAAAGTATTGGCTAATCTTAATACTGAAGGTGCAACTGCCAATGCATATGACTTTTGTATTGGTGATGGACTTGCATCATTAAAAGAAAAAGTGTTGAACAACGTAAAGAATCTCAAAACAACTGAAACTTATGGCTTACCACTTAAAATCGATTTGAAAGTGGGCGCTAAGTATATGTTGACAGTCAATTCTGATACTGAAGATGGATTAGTCAGTGGTGCTTGTGGAAAATTAGTAATGATTGATTACGGAAAACTTCAAAAAACTAATGAAACAGTACCATGTAGAATATGGATTAAATTCAATGAAGAAAAAACTGGAAGAAAAGCTAGAGCCAATTTTCACAATGTAATGCGTAATAGAAATATTGATTCTAGTCTTACACCAATCGAACCAGTAATACGTCAAATAAATACGAAGTCAACAAACTTCAAAGTAGAACGGAAGCAGTTTCCAATAGTACCTTGTGAAGCTATGACCATATACAAAAGTCAAGGCGGTACTTACGAGAAGGTTGTTGTCAATTTGAAGAAGGGAATGACAAGATCTGAATTATATGTTGCTTGTAGTCGTGCAACAAAAGCAAGTGGTTTATACTTAATTGGAGACTTCGTTCCACAAAAACCACCTGAACGTAATGATGCAGTGACGTTGATGTTCAAAACTATGAGATCCGAGCGAATGCTGAAATTTTCGCTTGCATTTCCTGAAGAATCTGAAGAGAAAAAATTTTCCATTATCTTTCATAATGTACAATCATTGAATAAGCATATTTCAGATGTTAAATTTGACAAAACATTTTTGTCTTCTTCCATGATAAGTCTTGTTGAAACATGGACAAAACCAAGTGATAACTTAGAAATTGAAGGTTTTAAGATAGTTCACAGACGTGATTGTCATGATGTACGAAAACCATTCGGTCAAATCATTTATTTAAAAAATGATTTAAAATTCGAAAATATCACCGAAAGATATGAATATTCAGGCAAAGATCATATTGAATATTCTTCGATAAAAGTTGATGATATTTGTATAATTTCCGTTTATAATTCACCAAATTCATCATTCGATGTCCTAAGACGACATATGAATGAAGTTATAACTATTTCAAAAAGATTTTGTGATAATATAATTGTCGTTGGTGATTTTAATATAAACTTGAAGATTAAAATCAATAACAAATTTATTGAATATATGAAATCATTTGGACTTAGTTTGAATAATACACTAAATAAAGATTCAACTAATGCAAAAACACAAATTGACTATTGTTTCACTAATATAAAAGACGTAAAGTCTGATTATTTTGAAAGTCTTACAAGTTTTCATAAGCCAATATGGATAAGAAAACATAAAGTTTTGAGTAAGTCTCATTTTCATGAAATCAAAAACATTCATACAAATGTAACTTCTAATATCAATGATGAAGTTATGCTTGATGACCAATTTGACACGATGGATATCGACGACAAATTTGTGTTTGAAAGTCATGAAACAGTCGATAAGAATGAACAAATTGACTTAGATATGTCTTTCCAATTAGAAGATCTCAAAGTGAATGAGCCATTTGATACGATGGAAACTGAAGAAAAATCTTTTCCCACAAACTATGAAATCATTGATTCAGACTCAAGGAAGATTCTTGATCATTTTCTCCTTCTACTTGAATTTGATAATGCTGCAGGGACTACCCAAATTTCAAGTCAAGCTCGAATAATCGATGATTTAATTGAAAAGTCGCCATTTATAACTGTGTATAACAAAGATCGATCTGTTAAAATTAGACCGAAAATAGAATATTCTGTTGAAGCATTTGATGCATTTTACGCACGAACTCATATAACTGGAGATGGAAATTGCTTGTACAAGTCTTTATCAATAATAAAAATTGGATCTGAAGAACTAACACACTCAATGAGATTATTGGCAGTCAATGCTATGATTAATAATAGTAATCATTTCAAAACCATTTGCCGTTTATTGAACTATTCATTTGAAGAACAGTTAAAGAGAACTGCCACAAACGAACAATGGGGTGGAGAAGTTCAAATTCATGCACTTTCTATAGCATTACGTCAGCCCATTTATTCTTATGTTAAATTTCTCGATGATCCAAAACGTGTACACTATATTCCATCTGATATCAGTACACAAGATTTGATTAACAGATTTGATAATGGAACTGCAGGAGGTCATCTCAAATATATTGGATATAAGTCAGATATGAATAAATCAAGTTTATGTGTTCACTTTACCGGCATTCATTACGATGCTCTCTTGCCATTTTCAAATAATCCCCATCAATTCATACCAAAAAATGATATAATTGATATGAGTTTGTGAAAAAGAAAAAAAGAACTAGATTTAATTTAAAAAATAAGTTATATTTATATAAACAAGTAAAGTTTCTGGAACTAACTCCTCGCCAGGTCCTATGGGACAAAAAGAGGGCATCCGCAGGGCCTAAGGGGCAGTTCCTTAGTGCGCTCAACGATGATTTTTTTCGAATCATCAAAACCAATCTGTCGTTAGGTTCACTTTTTGAAGTACACATAACACTCGGATTTCAATCCGAGGTTTCCGCATTTATTTTATTCTATATTTATTGAAATTATTCAGTTTTAGTTTGTAATATAGATGTGGTTGTATATATGCGTGGATGCAGACAAGAACCACATCTTCTACACTTACATTCACCTCTTCTTTGTTTTTCAATATTCACCGTACGCTGTTTATTTGCAAATGATAAGCTTCTTATTTTGAAAATTCAGATTTAAGATTTTTTTTCTTTTTACTTGTTTTTATATACATAAAGTTATATTCAAGTAGGAGTGATATTGTTGTCAATTCTTCTTTTACTATTGAAACTTTTTAAAAACTTGTTGTATTTAAGCTCCCCCTCCCTCAGAAAAGTCGATTTTCGTCAAAAAAAATCATCTTTGAGATAAACATATGAGCATGGTGCCTGAGTTGTCTAATACATAGGGTGATCAAAAAGTTCCCGGAATTCACTATTATCTATTCCGAGAAACGACATTTCATCCATCTCTCTACAGCATATATTCGAGATAGTTGCTGTGATATTCCACGGAAAGTTTCATCCTTTTAACTCACTGTTAAGGTATCTTTTTGAAGTAAACAATAGGTATTGAATTGATCCCCTTGGTGATTGCGGGAATTTGACTAGCTTTTTTTCGCCCAAAAGAGTTGCAGAAGTTGCTAAGCAGTGAGCAGATTTCATCGGATACCATTAGTAGCTATCAGACTAAGATGTGCTATCGTAATATTGGATGAAAGTCATTATCGAAACTTAAGTCCGCAAGAGAAACGAAGTCTTCAAGCGACATTTATTGTTGACGATATCAAAAATGTCAACTTTTTAATGACATCCGTATTATTATTCGTCATGTAGTGGTTTCTACAGTGGCTAGTAATACTATCATATCAATGATAAATACCTAGTTTCGCAAATAAAAAAATTATCGAACAAAAAAGTATCGTCATGGTCGCATCCTATCAATTTTCATCATAGCTTTTTATGCAACACATAAAATATCGTCATTATCTACTTCAACGTGAAAGAATTTTAAGCTAAAGCTTGCTAAGCGTACTTACCTAGGACTAGACTTCCGGATTCTGAGTTGTTGAAATCCATCCAAGGTAGAGTAGATAATCACCAGCTACAACAATGTAGTAAGGGTCATCACCAAGGAGGTCAATTCAATACCTATTGTTTACTTCAAAAGGATGCCTTAAGAGTGAGTTAAAAGGATGAAACTTTCCATGGAATATCACAGCAACTATCTCGAATATATGCTGTAGAGAGATAGATGAAATGTCGTTTCTCGGAATCAATAATAGCGAATTCCGGGAACTTTTTGATCACCCTATGTATATGAATTCTTAAAAATATTTTTGATTCTCGACGGTTTTGAGGGGTTTTATGAATGATCTTTGCTACTACTGTCCGTTCCAAAATGCAAAGCTATTGTTTGCTTTTTGAATAACTTTTGATAGAAACAAGATAAAGAGGTGCGGTTTTTACCGTTGCAAAGAGAAAGCCTAGACGCATAAACATGTACTGAAATTTGATTGGTCAGCGATAAACCAATCAGATTAATTGTTGATGAACAGTTTTAAAACGATGTTCTGAAGCCATTTCTCAGTTGTCCTTAATTGTTAATGGGATCATTAGATAGGAAATATTGTTCTCTTTCGATCTGCGCAAGGTCGACATTGTTAGCTTGTTCCATTCAAGAGTTTTGAGAGTTTTTCTGAGACCCCCAATTCCAGCCCATCCATTTACGTTCATCCGGAAAAGTATCCAGGTAGGAATGATTCACCATGTTGATTTGACTGGTGAAATTTGGTTTCCGGTTCGAAATGACCTGACTCAATTATTTCAACAACACGAAAATTTCACAGTTTGGTGGTATGTAGCGTAATGAGTCGATGTTTATAGAGTGTATACTAAAACTCTGAGACCTGGTAAAAGTGGATATTTTATATAAAATAAAATACCGTATTTCTTATGAGTTACTAATAAACACTAACCATCATTACCAGTTTTTAAAAAACTGCAAGGCAACAAGTTAATTTAAAAAAGTAATTTGTCATTCTTCTGTCTATATCACATTATTCAACGATTTAATGAATATAAAGACAATTGTAGTTAGCGCCCCATCTATCGTGATGTATCTTGTATAAGGACAATCTAATGTACATCGATAAGTACTTCGATTGACATGTAATAAATTTATGCTTCATCTCCATTTTAACTTTTAATAACAAGGTTATATAAAAAAAACAAACTTCTTTTGCGTTTTTCTCAAAATTGATTTTTTCGGAAATGATTGACCTGCGGACAAATTTTTTTTCAATATACTTCATTCTAGAGAGCTGTGTTTTTTTTTAATCGATAGATATATGCATAGTCCTTCAGATGAGGGAAAGGAATTTTCTAATTAATCGTCAATGCTAGAGAAACCCTGAGTTTTCCAGAAAAGCAGGCCTAGGATTTTCAGACTTTTGAGATTTTGATGATCTAAAAAATGCAACAAAGTAAAAATTAAAAAAACCCTTTCCCTCATTCGAAGCAGCAAGAAGTTCTCTTTCAAATAAAAGCAACCCGAACTCTGCAGCTTGAAGTATATTAGAAAAAAATTTGTACGCGTAAGAGTCCTGTTTTACAGCTTGGTATCTGGATATCTCCTGAACGGTAAGGTTTAGAGGTGTGAAATTTTTTTTACTAATGTACTTCCATGAGCCCAACATCTATGCAAAGTTTCATCAATATTTCATGTATCCTGTTGAAGTTAGATTTTTGAGGGGGCCCTTAAGGATTTCTTTTGTGGTTTTGATACTTATGAGCTACATTCTATTGTGTTGTATATTTACTAATCACCAACTAAAAGACATAAATCTGCCTAATCATGATTGAAAACATAAGCTTCTGAATGAGATATCTATGAAAAATGTTATTAGAGATATTCTATTAACTGTTTACATATAATAAAACATTGTTCTGTAGACATGGACCAAACACGAAATGTTTGAACTCGAGAAAAGTGAACTCGACTCGAAGTCTGGACTCGAGTTTGAAACTTGAACTCAACTCGAACTCGAACCTCTGAACTCGAACTCGATCGAGCTCAAACTCAAAAGTTCGAGTTCGAGTCGAGTTCGAGTTCAGAGACTCGAGTTCGAGTCGAGTTCGAGTTCAGAGGCTCGAGTTCGAGTCGAGTTCGAGCTCAAAGACTCGAGTTCGAACCGAGTTCGAGTTCAGAGGCTCGAGTTCGAGTCGAGTTCGAGTTCAGAGGATCGAGTTCGAGTCGAGTTCGAACTCAGAGGATCGAGTTTGGACCGAGTTCGGTCGAGTTCAGCGATGATTAAGTAAAGAATCATTTTTCTATGAATGAAGTATCGCAACTGAGTATCCGATGACTGACTATATGAGTAGAGGTTTGTTAGAAGTGTGTCAAACTGTCAAACTATTCAATTGACACTTCAGGAAAAGGGAACCTAATTTTATTACTCTGAAAATCAGTGTTGGATCCATATCGCCTCTTCCAAGTTTGTTCCCTCGACTGTAGGAAGGGTCATATGACAAAAAAGAGTTTGTGTGTGTGTTTGTGGCAAGGTCAAAAAAACATCGGAGACGAAGTTTATTTAGCCGTAACTCCTAAAGTTTCACCAAAGAGAATTGAGGTTAGGCAATCAGAATTTGAGGTCATACTTTACATGTGACCTTCCCATTGGCTAGGACGCCGACCGATCAGAAATGAGTTTTATTATTTTAAGCGTTTTGGGCCTTTTGATGGAACTTTTCTATAGGTTATCGGAAGCCACAATTCTGAATCTGAAATCGGATTTTACATGTGGCCTTCCCATTGGCTATAATGCCGACCAATCGAAAATAAGCTGGCTTAGTCTGAGCCTTTTGATGAAACTTTCCTATAGGTTATCAAAGGTCAGAATTTCGAATCTGAAGTTGGATTTTCCATCAGACCTTCCCATTGGCTATAATGCCGACCAATCGGAAATGAGGTTTTTTATGTTACGGCTTTTGGATCTTTTGATGAAACTTTCGTATAGGTTATCGAAGGCCAGGATTGTGAATCTGAGGCCGGATTTTTCATGCGGCCTTCCCATTGGCTATAATGCCCACCAATCGGACATGAGCTTTCTTATTTTAAGCTTTCTGAGCCTTTTGATGGAGTTTTCCTATAGGCTATCAAGGGACAGGATTTCGAATCTGAAGTCGGATTTTTTCATGGGCCTTCAATTGGCTTGGAAGCCGACCAATCAGAAAGGAGCTTTTTTATTTTAAGCTTTCTGAGCCTTTTGATGGAACTTTACTATAGGTTATCGCGGACCAGGATTCTGAATCTGAAATCAGATTTTGTATCCGCACATTCTGTTGGCTAGGAAGCCGGCCAATCAGAAACGATGTTTTTTTATTTTAGTGCTCTGCGATCTTTTGATAAAAGTTTTTAATAGGTTATCGACATCCAGGAATCCACAAGGTAGCGCTCATCCTACGGATTCGCTGACCTTTTTCTGAAAGAAAACATCGCACGTTTCTAGAGAACTTCTTGACAAAAATATTTTTAATTATAGTTTATACATCAGATATTTTTTGATTGATTTTGTAGCCTGTTTCTGCGTCAAGATAAGTGAGTAGCGGTATGGATATAAGCAAGAGAAAAAAGCATGTTTCTGAATTTCTATGTATTTCCAAGCGTTTCTCATGTATTTCTATGTATTTTTTCCGATATATTGAAATACATTAGAAACACATAGAAATACGTTAGACATACTTGCAAATACTTCGAAATACATGGAAATACTTGGAAACACAAATACAGAAATACTCTTTTTCTCCTTAGATGTAGGTGTACGCAGGAACACAGAGAAGACAGACATCTACCTGTGCTCACTTCGTGTTCCCGATCGACACTCAGTCTATCCAACACAGCCCAACATTCACACCAACCTCACAACCAAGCCAAAGCCTACATCCGTACCCGAAAACACCTGATTGACTTAATTTCAAGCCTGAAAACCTAATTACTCAAAAGCTAGGTGGCAAAAATACCCGATTGACTAAATTTTCAGCCCGAAAAAATACGAAATAGAAAGCTTATTATTGGAGAAGCTATCTGAAATCTGCTTTGCTAGGACAAACAAACAAATAAACATGCATACATTTTCTCACCTAACACCCCTTCTTTCAGTAAACAGAATATTGCACTACACATAGCGGAAAGTACAGACTGCTACTTTTTACATAGATAACTGCTTTTATGTTCTAATTCAAGCAACAGTAAGTAAGACGTTCGAATGCATCTTTAAACAAAGTACACAGTAAACTTTGCTATGTGGTAGAACGACTGAAACCCGTTTTCGATAAGACTAAGGAACAGAAATTCCTCTGAATGCATCACACATTCAGGTACAAAAGTTAGAGTAGTTTTAATCGTATTATAAAATGACTGAAAAAAAAAACATTTGAGAATCCAACTTCGGATTCGACTATTTGACCACAATAACCTATTTTAAAGTTTCATCGAAAAATCCAAAAGCCGTGCAATAGAGTAACTTGTTTCTGATTGGTTCAGCCTCTAACCAATAGAAGCTCAGATGGGAAACCCGAACAAAGATTCAACTTTTTGACCTTCGATAACCTACAGCAAAGCTTCATCAAAACCCCGAAAAATGGAAAAGCTCGATTCTGATTCCTCAAGTTTTCCACCAATGAAAGCTCGAATAAAAAATCTGACCACCGGTTCGAGTTCCTCGCTATCGATAACCTACAGCAAAGCTCAATCAAAATGTGAAAAATGTGAAAAATAGAAAATCTCGTTTCTGATTGACTGAGAGCGACAAAAAACAGACGAACAAATATGCATACCTTCTCTAATGTAACACCCTTTCTTCCAGATAAGGGAATAAATACACGGATGATACAAATTCTGTATAGTTTCGTTTGCATACTCTCAATTTAAGAATGAAATAATGCGAGGATCTTTCTGAAAAAAGTCTCTCATCTCAAATAAACGAACCAGCTCCTCGTCGGTCGTCGGCGCTCCTTCTGGGCGCCACTCCCGACTCGTTGCTCCTCTATATACATCACACATTCCAATACGAAAAACCAAGGTATTCTTAGTGGCATTCAAAAAAACAATTGACACAACAACAGTTAGGTCAGCCCAATTTCCGGCTCGAGGATTTGACATGTTTTGACCGCTGGAAAGTCACATCGAAACTCCTGAAAGTGAAAAAAAAGAAAATTCCGTTTGTGATTGATGGATTTCGTGACTAATAGGAAGCCAGATGAAAAAACTAATATCATATTCGCGTTCCTTACCCCTGATAACCAATAGCGATGTTTCATGAAAACGCCCAAAAATCTACAAATAGAAAAATCTCGTTTCTAATTGCTCGACTTTCTAGCCAAGGAAAGCCCGGATAAAACACCTGCCCTCAGATTCAAGTTTCTCGTCCCAAATAACCTACAGTAAACTTTCATCCAAACGCCCAAAAAATGAAAAATGAAAAATCTCGTTTCTGATTGATCCATTTTGTGATCAACAAAAGCCTGGATAAAAAATCCGACCTCAGATTTGAGTTCCTCGCCCTCAATAACCTATAGCAAATTTTCATCAAAGCGCTCAACAAGCCGAAAAATAAAAAGCTCGTTTCTGATTGGTTGGTTTTCCGGGCAATAAAAGATCAGATAAAAAATCCGACCTTTGATTCGAATTCCTTGCCTCCAATAACCTATCGAAAAGTGTCATCAGAATGGTCAAATACCCGAAGAATAGAAAAGCTCATTTCTGATTGGTCGGTTTGCCTACCAATAAAAGTTCAGATCAAAAATCCGACCTCGAATTCGAATTCTTCGCCCCCAATATCCTATAGGAAAGTTTCATCGCAATGACCAAAAGCCTAAAAACAGAAAAGATCGCTTCTGATTGGTTGGTTTTCCGACCAATGAAAGCTCAGATAAAAAATCAAACCTTTGATTCAAATTCCTTGCCCTCGATAACCTACCGAAAAGTGTCATCAGTATGGCAAAAAATCTCAAAATAGAAAAGCTCGTTTCTGATTGGCTTGGACAGACAGACAAACATACATACATTTTCCGAATCTAAGACTCTTTCTTTCAGAAAAGGGAATAAACTTGGAAGAGGCGATATGGATCCAACACTGATTTTCAGAGTAATAAAATTAGGTTCATTTTTCCTGAAGTGTCAATTGAATAGTTTGACAGTTTGACACACTTCTAACAAACCTCTACTCATATAGTCAGTCATCGGATACTCAGTTGCGATACTTCATTCATAGAAAAATGATTCTTTACTTAATCATCGCTGAACTCGACCGAACTCGGTCCAAACTCGATCCTCTGAGTTCGAACTCGACTCGAACTCGATCCTCTGAACTCGAACTCGACTCGAACTCGAGCCTCTGAACTCGAACTCGGTTCGAACTCGAGTCTTTGAGCTCGAACTCGACTCGAACTCGAGCCTCTGAACTCGAACTCGACTCGAACTCGAGTCTCTGAACTCGAACTCGACTCGAACTCGAACTTTTGAGTTTGAGCTCGATCGAGTTCGAGTTCAGAGGTTCGAGTTCGAGTTGAGTTCGAGCTCAGAGGATCGAGCTCGAGTCGAGTTCAATCTTGTTAAACTCGGTATCACAACTCGAAGTTGTGTTCGAGTTTGGTACATGTCTATTGTTCTGTAATAGTAACAAATCGAACGATTCAAGACTTTAACATTATACAGGATTCCGCTATTCATTCCCTTGTTTTTTCTTTCCTCCTACAATAACGATCTTTATTGTCTAATCTAAAGGTCAGACACTCGTTCTTGAAAATATGGAAAACAATTAATTGAATAAGAACATGTTCAGAGAAAAGAAAAACATATTCAAACTTGTTCTACAAAATAGCAGAACGCACTGCAATCCGTTCTCAGTAAAGAGAAATCTGTTTCTTCTAAACAAGAACGCATACCTATAGTTTCAGAACACATTCACACAGTTTGGCAAAAATGCATTCATGTGTCAACAGAACTCATTCGACATCAACGTATTTGAACACATCTAACGAGGAAATGGTGTTCAATTTAAAAAAAATATTTTCTTTTATGTATGAAATATATGTGTTCGATCTTTGTGGACCGAAAAAAGGACACTTCTTTAATTATAATTATAATAAACGCATGAAAACCATAGTTACTGTACCTAGATCTCTGCTGAAATAACTAATGGGAAACAATTGTCCATGCTTACTTTTCTTATGTCGTCTGTTTCGCTGCCAAGTGACACTTACACAAGTTACGTGAAAAAAGCAAGTATAGACAACGTAGCTGTTCATCGTTTCTTATGATTTCCTCGACGTCTAGTCTGATGGGCGCGACGATTTCCTAGAATTAGGGCTCTGTCTAGAATATAAAGGTAATGCTATGTTTCGTTTTGCGGCTGGTCAGAACTATTGTTCTAGACAATCAAATATCCTAACTTATTACTAACTTCCATAGTATAGTCATAGCCAAAGACGAAAGATAAAAAAGATACATCTTTCGAATGCTGATAGAAACGAGATTTAGAATGGAAAAATTAATCATGAAGTTGTCAATGCAATGAGATTGAACTGAATATATCTTTTTGACCATGTGAAAGTTGTGCATCAATGATCGTCTACATAACAAGTTGAGCAAGAGTGACAATTCATATTAATGCTCAATTTAATATATGCATAAATTAAAAATTATCAAAAAATTAAATTTAAATTATTGGTAATTTAATAAACTTAAAATATGAATTATTTGCATTTCGTAAGTAAAAATAGGAGATATATACTACAATAAGTTCCAAAAAACAGTAGAATAATTTGGTTTAATTTTAATGAATATATTATGAAGTTCAAATAATTAAAATTTATAACTTATGAAATAATCAATAATTTAAACTTAAAATAAATTAATTATCGATAATATAAATTTTGTTTTGAATTTACGATACAAACAAAAATAGTTTAAATTTCTGATAATATAATTCATACATAAATTAAATTGAAAGTTAATATAAATTGATACTTCTATACCTTAGGAACGTATTCCTGCTAGTCCAGAATAGGTTCACAACGAACACGTCTCTAGTAGTCAAAATGCATATTTTTCATTTCGAAAAAAAACGCGTCTCGTCAAGAGAAAAAAGTTTCCAAAAAAAACAAAAACCGTCGTCAGGACGTGTTTCATTATTTGAAAAACTCGTTCTTCATCATTTTTTTTGACACTTTTTTTTCATGGGTGGCATAGAATGGAAAACAGCAGCTACTAGTTTCAGACGCATCACATGTTTAGTAGTCCAACTACTCTTGACATTGAATGTTCACAGTTATATGTTCGCAATATAGAAATGAGTTACTTATTAGTATTTTCTTTACGCCATTTTATCTGTATCTTGATAAACAACAAATAAAGAGTTAGTCAATTTTCCTGGTCTAGTGAAGCTTTCCAATAATATGATAGCTTCTACTTATGAGATAGGAATGCATCAATTCTAGTCGTGACCGATCAACTCGGTACCCAGATAGATTTATGCATCCCTGTCTTACGAATATCTATGACACAGAGGTGACATACATTTATTTGAGGTTATAACACAAGATTCTGATAGTCAGATCAATCATAGCAAACTGACTATTGACAAGGTTTTTGTTGTTAGCTAACGACCTTTTACCCAAAGTATCTCATCTTGTATCATAAGATGAAAAATCAAATTTATTTCTGTATTCTTCCAGAAGTATATTTCAATAAACTATTGGATCCAATGAGTCCAATCAGTTCTATATTGTAATTTATTTTGTAGCTGCTTCCTCAACAATTACATCTACTGTCGATTTTCAAATCTTTACAAACTATTTTTATCATATATCTTTTACAGTTACTACCAATGCTACTTTTGGAAGAATGAAACAAAATGAGAATCAGTGTGTTTCAAAAGGCTGTATAAATCAAAATTTTTTAGAGACTCTAAAGAGGTGTAACGACTTCATAAAATGTTATCAAACTTCGCAGGATACACTACAATCAATAACCATTCAAATCAACTTAGCTAACAATTTCTCTTGTTCAGACTAATGTCATCAGTATCCTAATTACTAGAGTATATTAAAACAGCATAAGACTTTCGTAGATATGGTTCCCGTACTTCATGAGTTCATAGAAAAAAACTATTAATCCATGCCTGTGGAATTAATTTTGCGAAACGCGATGCAGAGTCACTAGTCCTAACGTTGCAGCAAAAAACTTGAATGAGTAGTAATAGATTTTTGAGTCCCTTTTTCCGGATATAGTGAATATTTCTATATCGATTCAAGTGTATTTGATCATATACTGAGCAGTCTCTATTTCGCATGAGCCATCACAACACAAGAAGCATCGAATTCTATTCAATTTCCCAGCTGTTCCAAATGATGTCAGTGAGAGCATCTTTTCTTTTTAATGTCCCCATTCACATGTCCAACGTGATGTTTTTCAGAGTAGAACTAGTTGTTTTGAACAGGGTTATAGTAAAGGTGATATTCATCTGCACTCAGAATAGCATGAATATGTGTACTTACGTGAGACGGATCAATTTTTTTTTTATTTTTTCAATCATATATAAATCAAATACACTTAAATCGATATAGAAATATTCACTATATTCAGAAAAATAATGATCAGTTGTACACGATGATTATTAGTCGCAACTCAAAAATCAAGTACTACTAATCAAGATTTTTTACGCCATAATAAGACCTATTGATTCCAGCTTTTGATGTTTTATCACGAGGAGATTATATTATTCGATGTGTTTTAGGATAAATTTCTTCGGCTACTGATATGTGCTCCATAATCAGATATAAACAAGATCTGACACAAGCTGGAACGACCGTTGTAAATTTTTTACATTGTATACTTAAGAAACTGTTTGAATCATGTTTCACAATGCAATGGAATATGTCTTCTTCAGTCCTCTATCATCGCTTTTTAATAAAAAGAGTAACTGATGGATAGCTAAGAAAAAAATAAATAGAAAGTAAGTGTTTAACATCTTAACTAAGAAATTTTTAAAGAATGTCTTTTGCGAATTCGAATTAGATTCCAAGTATATCAAAGATTTTAGAAGATTGCAATAATCGTGGTTATTTATTGTCAGCTACTGTCTGTTGATTGAAGGAAAGGCTGCCTGGTAATACGAAAAGGAAAATTTTTCTTTTCTTAAACAAAGTGACTATAGTTCCTTTCCATCGTAGTGTTGACTATCTTATATTTTCGATAGTTAGATCATCACTTCCTCAATATAGTTTATGCGACTTGTTACTCAATAATCAACAGGCCTTCCTTTACTATTATTTCCTAGCGTAGCTCATCGATAATGTTCACTGAACATTTTGGGTTATGGAGGTGACTACTTTCTAGCGAAATAATATGAGTCAAATTGTGACATCTAGCACGATTATTTATATAGTTGAAATAGGTGAGGAAATCTCAAAAGACTTGGTGCAGTGGTACTCATATTGATTCATATAAATATAAATCATACTAAAATTTTAAATTCAAAATATAATATATCGTTAGGTTTGAACCGAGAAACTAGCTCCGAAGACGAACTTGTGGGCTTTTCATTTTTAATTGAGAAACGTAACAGGATAATTTCAATTGATGTTAATTTGCGTTTTACTGTCCTCTCATGAACAAAGCAAAATGAAACAGAAGAGCTTTTCTATGTCACTGGTATTGATACATATTTTATGAGAAAATTTTTCTAGACTTAGTGATGACTGGTCTACTTTTTTTTATTGTGGAAGAATAAATATCATTCGACCTTCATAATTTAAGGAAAACTTGAAAGTACCAGATGAATCTTCAAGTAAAAAAAAGCAGACAACTAGAAAACAAAAAGAATAGAAATTCAGACATCGATGAGGATTCCGAATATTCGAGCAAAGCTCAGGCAATTCAGTGCATGTGAAATCTGTTTTGTTTCCCTCTAAAACCCAATGAGTTGAACTTTTCATTAAAGTTTCCAAAGTGTGGCAAAGCACGAGAAAAAGACTGCTTTGAAGCAATCGGCTTCAAAATAATCTCATGATCTTCTCCTCTATGATAATTTTAAAAAGTCTATTGGTCAAGTTTATGATCTAGCCTATCCTCTTCTTACTAGATTTGGTGTTAATTTTGCTTGGAAGACAACAAGAGAATCGCCGATAAAACAAAGTAGATCATTTGTACGAGACTTATTTGAAAAAAAAACACCCGTATTATCTAATCTCATGAAATATCATTACAATTCATTGAATCAAGAGTCAAGCTAGTACTTCAAATGTAATGTTGCTTTTTTTTTATTTAAATGAGAGACATATAGTTGATTCTAAGATAAAATTCATGATTTGTCTTCTTTTTCAGCTAGCGATAAATCTCATTTTCATGCAATAAGAGTCTCCAAGTCAATTTCTCCTTCATTCTCCAACTCTTTTCTTTTTCTTTCAAAGGTGATAACAGAAAACAATATAGTTATGGATAAAAAGCCTCTTGTCTTTTAGTAAACAGGAGGGCTATATTGCTATCTAATTGATTTAAGCTTGTTCAACTGTCAGATTACTGAATCAATAAAAGGTTACACATGATTTTCTATAGATTCATTAGATACAACATATTTCACAAGGAGGAAACAGATGATTTCAAGATTCGAGGGATTCCACGAGATTCCAGGGATTCCAAAGGATTCTACTGTTCTGATTCAACTACCTCCTTCTTGAGTTTTCTCCACTAATGCAAGGACGACAGATAGTATTGTCCGTGTCGATTAGAGATCCTTACGGATCCTCTTTAATTCGCCTCGTGCAACCCACTGCTGTCTTCTAATAATAGGGAAGAACAAGATATGAGAGGGGAGGGGTGAGGGATAGGTTTTTGGGTGATCATTTATTTCACTATTCTAAGGATGAAACATATTGTTGTCCATGGCAAGTATAGATTTTCGGGGGTCTACTTTAATTCGCCCCGAACAACCTAGTGTTGTCTTCTAACATTGAAGGAGAACGGAGCATAGGGGGAAGGATGGGTTTGTTGAGTCATCATTTTTTTCCACTATTGTAGGGGTGAAATATAATGTTGTTTAATTCGATTGTGGGCTTTCATGGATTCTCTTTAATTTGTCCCGAACAATCCAATGTTATTTTCTAACAATACGGAAGAATTAGATATATAGGTAGGGGCAAAATATGGATTTGGTGATCGTGATCTTTTTCAGTATGGGAATGGCAAAAGACAAGGTTGTTCAGGACGAATTACAGGGTCCCTTGAAAATCTCTAATGGATACGAACAATACTATCTCTCACCCTTACAATCATAGGAAAAAAACAAGGAAAAACAGTTGATGTCAAGGGATTCCATGGAATTCCAAGGATTCCATGGGATTCCAAGGACACAGAATCAGCTGTTTCCCCCTTGATGAAAACTATTAAGTGAGACGTCACTTTTCGAAGTTTGCAACAATTTTTTCACAAATTCAACTGTTTATACAGATTTATAGAGATTCAATCGGGATACATTTCAATATAAATTATAACTCAATACAATAAATTTCTACAAAGTTATCGGCAAAATTGTAAGAGATTCATTATTTATGAGACATCTGTTAATTTTGATACTTTTGAGATGATATCTGGAAAATCAAAACTTCATCAAAAATAAAAATAAAATATATGTTATTTTCTTCGGCATTTCTAGTATACTTGATTTCCAATGTTATATTATAAAAGAAATTCCGAGTCAAAATAGTCGCGCTGATTTTTATGAAAGTAAAAGATTGTTCGATTTTGGATCTATTATTCTTAAAAGATATCAAAGAAAAACAATCATATCTCAATTAAGGCACAATAATATTTTAAATTGGTACTACAATCTTTTCATTTTTCATTTATTAATCGAATGAGATACTGCTGGGAATAGAATTTGATAGACTTTGTTAGACTCCATCCATCCTTGTTAAAATAATTTGCTAGAAAAACTAAAAGCTGTGTGACTAATGTTCAAACTTACTTCTTGAGGGCAGCTTAACTTTGTCATTCAAGTTATTTGCTGAATTTCGAGAATAAGATATTCCAATGAAAAATTTTGTCAGTGAAAGTTCTCGAAGATGCATCGGAGCATGAGAGCAAGAAGTCTGAACAACAGTTTCTATCGGAATAGTTAAATATCAGATTAAAAGTATTTCTTTCGAATGTATTAATTTTCATGTTACTGACTCAAGAAAAAAAAATTAAAATATCGCACCTCTACTGTACTTTGACGTACTCAAAAAGTGTGTTCAATATATTCTAAAGAACATTTATCTATTTCCAATCTATTATCAGCGTATGTTATGAGCTTATTAATTAGTTTGAGTTCATTTTATATAAGTTTCTATGGTAGTAACATTAAATACTTGGTTATACTTCACTGATGTTCAATATCTGCAGTGCAATCAAATATTTGAGTTTTCTTATCAGAGAAGCTTATTTGAAATGATTTCATGCTACTAGTACTACTTAACATATGTTGATAATAGATTGGAAATAGCTGAAGAGCTCTGGAGGATACCATTGATATATCCTTGGAGTGCTATGAAATGCGATGAAGTACTAATAAAATATGAAATTTTCTCGTTTGGATGCTATACTTGTAACCATTATCAATTGCTTTGCTTCTCTAAATATTCATAAATACAAGAAACAGTGCAATCTGTACAAACCAAAAAAAATTGGAACTAATCAGCTTCCTTATCCATTCTACCAAGCTCAAAATCTTTGTTTAATCATTAGTATACAAAGTGCTCGAGTGCATTTGGTTCAAAACTTTTGTCTGCTCTAAGTTGCAAATTGATCTGGGATCATCAATCAAATTGAAAGAACGAGACGCTTCTCTCATTTTTGCCAGAGTCTAATATCAAACAAGAAAAAGCTTACATGACAGATTCTTCGTTGTTGTAATTTTGGTTGTGATAAACGTTATTGCTGCTGTTGTTGTCGTTGTTACTGCTGGTGTTGTCGTTGTTACTGCTGTTGTTGTCATTGCTATTGTTGAAATTGATACTATTACGTAAAAAGAGAAAAGGCATTAAAATAAATAGATCACTTAGCAACATAATATTTGGCGAGAAAGCCTTAGTACATTCTGAAGTTTTTATATTTGGTTTATAATTATATTTGTCATACTAAGTCAAATTAGAAACATCAAAGTCTTTTACAATTTTCTACCGAATTGGAAAAATAATAAGCAAGAAATCATTTGAATTTTCGGTCTCTTTGTACAGAGCCTTTCATTCCATTCATTTTCTATGGTATGGACTACCAGAATTCAATGAACTTTGACGTATGATGAGTTGCCATAATTGTCATTGTTGACAGAATAAAGAGAAGATAGTCTTGGTGCAAGCAAAAGATACTACTCGAAGCTATTTCATGGAAAAATCAAGACATTACGTACTATATTGCTTCAGTTATATATTGCAATGAAGAAGTCGACTATTTGTCGTCTGATCTAATCCGATCTAGTGATATATTCATCTTTACGATGGGACTACTCTGTCACTTTGTGCAAATTAATTATCATCAATATGTAAAGACAATGTTGTTATGTGATCTATTTGAATTTGTTTTTACACAATTTAAAAAAATCAACGAACTCTAGAAAGAATCTAGTGTACCTAATATAAGGTCTGGACTGGTCTGATTTGTTTCTTCATTGTTTCTGTCTCTAATCGAATTCTGATTATGTGCACAATTTTATCACATTTTAGAAAAACTCCACCGAATTATGGTCGATACGCGATTGTTTTTTGAGTGTAGCTCATGGCTTTTTGCCATTGTTGAAGACTCATCATGTAGCTAAAAAGCTCTGCTATTCTTTTGAGAAGTATCAGTTCACTACAATTATCACACGTGAAAATTAGATGGATGAACTTTTTTCAAGATATTTTACGATTTCTTAAGAATATAGCAGTACACAATGAAAATTTCATCAAAAGATCTAATTATTGAGTTAAATTACTTGCGTTTTTTTGTGTATGAAAAAATTGTTAATTGCTCGAAAAAAAAATTCATTCCTCAAGTTTTTATTTTTGCTAACAATATGGAAGTGATATTTTTACAAAAGAAAACAGAGTCTTTCATTTACATCATAAGTATTCGACAAAGACCAAAGCTGTATCCTCATAGATTTCTATGAGCCGAATTGAAAACAGTTTTTTTTTGTCAAGTACGACATATCATGAAACGTCTATCACGATCACTAACTCCAGACTATCTGTCTCTGAAGCATTATTCAGGTTTCTCACCATATGCTTTAACAATACTATGATTGTGTTTAACAAAACTTATTATTTAATTTTCTAAATAACATATGGCTTTGATAGTTATTAAAAGCTTGAATATCATGATTGATTGACTTATGAAAAATACTGCATATTGTTCAGTGTTTTCGTTCTTTCTAATGAAAACTTATTCAAAACAGTATTTCAATAAATGATAAAAAAAGAGAAGGAAGAGAGCTCGACTTACTCTTGAGAAATCAGTAAAATATCACTTGTACAACGAAAGATCATATTGACCTCAAAAGATACTTTTTTTTTATCTAAAACGTGGGCTGTTACAGTTTCTCAGCACAACTTATTGAATGAATGTATCAAAATTAAAATTTCCAAATTGATTATATTATGGTTCTCTGATTGAATGCTCGTTTTTCTCAGGGAGCCCCCATAATAAAAATAACTGTTCATCACTAGAACGATCACTTAGAAATGGAGAAAACAGAACGGCAACATATGCAGCCACTACAATATTTTCATATATAGGAATTTATCATCAATCCTTGACTTAATTTCTTCAGTTTCTTTCAGTATTCGATTATCAATTATAGCATTTTCTATTGCTTTGGCATCTCAACATCTTGTAGATGCTGAAAAAAGTGCTAAGCTGCACATGATTCTCTCTTTGGATAAGAACATCACCATTTATTTCTGATTTTTCAATAACAACATACCAGTTGTATTGGCTCGTCTAGTTAAAAAGATAGGTACGACAATAGCCGTTGTTATAATACACCCTCCAAAAAAAATTGCACGGTTGATTAAAATAAAACGTCTAAACATGAAATGAGACAATCATTTATATAATGACCTATTTATTGATACGAACCTCTTATTGGTGTTTGTCGGACGAGTCGGCGATTGTGATTGTTCTTCAGGCATATTACCTTGGATTTGCTTTCTTCACAAATAACACTCATTCTTTTAAAAATGTGATATTTAAGGAAGAAAGAATGCGATAATATTTTCTAGACAAACATTTATGTCATGTGTTTGCACACATGCATATCTGAACATGTTTTTTGATCTTCCAATATTCTTATCCATATAAAGAAATATTTCAGCGCATATTTCAGTTTTGTGCAAGCTTTCAGTAATTCATATCCGCTAAAATTAATTTGAATGATCGATGGCAATATAAATATAATCTCTCTTTTTTTGACATCATACACTAAGATTATAAAACGTGCTTTATCCAGAATGCGTCATAAAATTTTTATTAGTAAGTTATTTGGTAAGCAAGAAACCATTTCGATTATAATTCCATACAAGGATTAATTCTGGATAGACTATTTTGTAAACTTTATAAAACAACATATTGTGATTAGTTGGAACGAACAAATTCTTGTGAGAAGAGTCAGACTGATAATCACCAATATTAACTCAATAATTACTCACGCTAATGAAAAAAAAAATAAACATGATTTTTTATGATTTATGATACATACTCTTTCTAGTCACATGAAAAGAAAATTTGTTTTCAAGCGAGTTCTTTTGTTCGAATCTATATACAGGATGATTCACTTTTTTTTACTATTTTTCTTCAATTTATTGTATTTCTGTTAAACGTCAGAAATTTTTTATTTCTATATGATTAGATAGAGTGTTGATTACTCTATCCAACAGTATAGTTTTCATTTGATTTATCTCATGTGTTGGTTAAAAAAATGAGTAAGTTTCGTGAAGCAGACAAAAAAAAATTTTTTTGTGTAGAATTTCGAGATGTTTTCTTCGAGTAATTCAAGTAATTATAACCTATTGGACAAATGAATATATTTCATTTTTATATAGTTAGATAGAGAATTCATTTCTCTATCGAACTATATACATTTTTTTTATCAATTTATTTTCCATTTTGACGAAAAATTTAGTGAATGTTTAACAAATTTTTTTGACAAAAGTTTAATTATTTGTCTTTATTGAGTAAATTCTTGTCATCTAGGTATATCAATCTTTTCCATTAATATACAGCTCAATAGAGCAATAATTTCTCTATTGATTGATGCAATTTTAACATGATTTAATTATAAAATCTTATAGCTAAATTTGAGATTATATGAATAACACCGGAAATGAAGTAGTGTGAAAGTGTCTAAAATTTCAATAGGAAAATTTTATTTTTTCCTCGAATTCAAAATAGTTTCATTCAATAGTTGGTATAACTTTAAGTTTGAAGGATCTCTTCCATTTAAGGCTAATTTTACGATGATCGAATTTGACCTGAGTCAAGTATACGTTTACAAAAGTTTCTTTTTAGCTAGTTTTAGAATTTCTTAAATTTTTTAATCAAGATATGCGATAAAACAAATGAAAACTATACCACTGGATAAAGTAATCAATGTTCTATCTAATCATATAGAAATTAAAAAAAATATCTGACGTTTTATAGAAATATAATAAACTGAAGAAAAATAGTAAAAATAAGTGAATCATCCTGTATACTTATGCAAACTCATCACTGGCACTTGTATATATTTTTTATGATATTAGTAATAATGATATCATACGTAGAGAAAGTGGTAGCAAGTACAGATAAATAAAAAAACACTATACGATTACAATTCGATTGAAAGCAGTTTTGAAATAACTGCAAAAATGTTCTATTAATTATTATTCTATGGGAATGCTGCTACTAATAAACATTGAGATTTCATAAAATAAAGAACATCAATCATGTGAAAATCTTTGTGCATAGATCAATAGCACCATTGGAAACGAACCTGTTCTCAAATGACGTAATTTTACTACAAATCATGCTTTTCTACTCATTTGTAATCGTCATTCGTGCTATTAAACATTAATTAAGTAATCATTTGAGACTTCAGAATAAATTTATGGAAACAGAAAACTCATATTACGAATATACTAGGTTATATAATCAAAGCACCAAAGTTAGTGCTTTGTCTTTATTTTTTTTAGTTCGAAAACTCTTTTATTATCTTCTAGAAAATATTAATATCAGCTTGTTTCAATGTCTAATCAATTCTTCTTCTTTAAATATAAAGCCTTATTTGTTTCTTAAGCTTTGTCATACATCGTATTGATACAAATTAGACAAAGGTCTCTAATAGATTAAACGTGTAGAACACTTGGCAAATTGTACTACATCGATAGAAATGACTAGAGTGAATATGGATATTCTTTCCTTCTCCTAACAAAACTAACTTTTTTTTTTGTCAATTCATAGGCAGACATGATGTCTAATGTTATTCTGAGAGTTCGATTGTTGAAAAAATGATTAAAAGATTCTTGAGACCTGAGATTCTCCGCAGAGATCTCTGAAAAATTTCTATCTTTGATTTGGTTGAGACGTATATTCGTTGGTAGTTCAGTGTGCTGATTGAAAATACCAATATGTGAAGTGGGTGTGTGTGAGAGGGTGTTCATTCCTTATTTATATCCTTGCCACTCTCAATATGTTAATCCATGAGTAAAAAAAAAGCTAGAAAGTCATAAAGCTTGACAACTGTTGAAATCTTTTTGTTTCTCAATGCAGCAGACAATAAATTTAAAGCATACTATATGCTGCTAATCAGATTCCTGAACAATCCCTCATAATTGCATAATCCGATGAAAATCGTCACAAAGCTTAATCAACGATGGTTTATTTTGTTTTTCCACTGAACAGAATCGATAGAAAAACTTTTATACCTTCATACATATGATATTTCATAATTAATCAGCAAATTAGTTGAGTAAATGAGTCATACAATTATGCACCTATGGAACGATCGATGAATAACTAAGATATCCACATACATTTTTCTTTTTTTTTCTTGCATTCTAAAGAATCTTGTTGTTAGTATTTAGATGAAATGTCTTCATAAATTTTGACTTACTTAACAATCAATAAACATTTTGAATTACCAAATTAGAATGTAAGGATATTTTGTATAAAAATTAGAAATACAATTGGTTCGATTTTGTTTGGAACTAAAACCAGCCAACCAACCAACCTACCTAGTTTATAAAAAATACGATTTTGCACTGATTTCATCGTTGAGAAAACTGACAATTAATTAAAAAAAGAGAGTTGGAGGGTGTGGGTGTGAATCTTCATCTCTACCACACTCCACACCCCAGACTCACACCCAAACCCACACCCTCGAAGGCTTTGTGAAATAAATGAATTTAAAATATATAAACATTAAAAGAAAATAAAGATTTATGAGGAAGAATCTGAGCTCGCAACACTATTTAGGAATTAAGAATAGAGTTAACAGTGAAATAATTAAGAACAGAATTTTCTACATAATCTTGACCAATAGTTTTTGACAATTTTCTGATAATTACCGATAACAGTATTTTTTTTTATATCTTCATGAAAACAAAAGCTTTTTAAAAAAATTTTTTTATCAAAATTCTTAGAATTAAAAGCTCTACAAACGCTGAAAGTTTCATCGAAATCGGAGAACTTTTTGGTAAGCATGTCAGAGATCTGGTGGAAATACCCAAATAAATATTCGTATTTCTCGATTGAACGTATCAATTACATGAAATTGAAAACGAAAAAAAAACAAGACATGTTAATCTTCAGAATTCTAGAATATCTCATGATGAGGAGAAGCTTCAAAATGCTTTCCAAGCAGAAATCAGTAAACAATAGATTAGTTCACTAAAATAAAGTTCCATTAATGATTAAATTATTTAGTATCGCACTCAGAATATAAATAGACTTCTGTTACTTAGCAGAATTCGAACATATTTTTTTGTTTTAATTCTCAAGAGACAATATATACATTCAAGTACATATTGCATGTTTAAAGGAATATTATAACGAATAGTTTTCCATTTATTTTAGAATATGGATCTATGTAATAAATAGTTTAAGTAACAAAAAAAAAAACATGTAAACTCAGATTCGAGCATATTTTGATTAATTAATGTAAAATTTATCTTGTGGAAAATAAAATTTTTTATCGAGAAATAAGAAGAAAAACAGAATTTTGAATTCTACTCGTTAGGTATCCTACAATTGCTGAAAAAAAAACTAAAAATTTCATTGATTATTTTAAAACAAGTTTATCATGTATCATGAAGAAAAATCAGTTGATCTCGATTTTCATTTTCGATTCAATTTCTTTATTCTTTAAATCAATTTTTATCTGTTTTTTGCCCTCATTTCTTTTTTCTTTCTAATGAATTCAAGCACATCGAATTCCTAATACTTGGAATTGAACTGGCATCAGAAAACCGCGCTAAATAAATCGATGATGATTTTTTCGTAATAGAATAAATATATTCATCTCTTGCATATAGTATGATTGATTAAAAAAAAAAAAAAAAGTAAACTTGAACATCTACTGAATGATATTTTTTTATGCCAATGTTACACTGCAAACATTTTTTAAAACTCTATCGCATAAATCTCGTATTCTCCGTATAAGACTACTTTTGCATTTACAAGCAACGTTTGCAAAAAAAAAATTAGAATAATTTTTGAACATGGCAGAGCATTAGTCCACTTAAAGTTTATCTGATAAAATTACTTTTTTAATTTAGAAACTATGTTAGGAATAAAACTAGAGTGACTTTTCAACGTACAAATAGCTAAAATTCTATCCGTACCAAAAAGTTGGAATTAACTCAGATGTATGTTTGATAGCATTAACTTTCTTTGTACTCTTTAAAAGAAATCTGTACATAATCAACTCTTCGAATCGTTTTAGCACTGTTTGTATTCTACATTTTTATTGAATTCGATCCAGTACAATCATTTAATAGATTTCAAATGCAAAAGGTTTAAAGCTAGATTAGCCTTTTTTCAATGACATAATATGATCTCGAACAGTAAGGCAAAGTAGAAAGAGTGCATCCGGTATTTTGTCAGTGAAAATTTTCATTGTATATTTGTTGGCTACTGTTGATGATACCACATGTATTCGATACTCAGCTACAACTTGATTTCGTTGTGTTTCATCAAAAAATTTTGTTGTAAACGAAGGAACATTTTTAGTCATTAACAATTGTTTTCCATTCCAATTGATAATATATTTATGATTGAGTATTTTCAATTTGTGATTAATTGTACCAGTAATCCATTTGTTTGATTTAACATCTAATATTTCTAATGTACCTTTGTATAATAAAAATGTAATTTGACTCTTAAGTCGAGCAATAATTTGTTTCGATGGATAAGCAACAAGTTCGACAGAATGTAGAGCATTATAACGAGATTCAATTCGATGCTTAAGATTTTTACCAGTTTGATCATAGATCGAAAATTCACCTGCTTTTACACCAGTAAAAAAAATCTTTTTTTAATTACATATTCACGTTTCGACGTTGAACAAGTAATGATTGTAATGAATAAAAGTAATAAGATGCACCGCAACATTATTAGTTGGTTTCAAGAAAAGAAATATGTTATTTATAGTTTAGGATAACAGCAAATAAGAGAATATTTCCCATGGTTTTTTTAACCAAAACATCAGCGTTAATATACCATACGATGGACCGATATTTGTCTATTAATATTTATATGTCGATACTCTTTTGGCTCGCTTCTAATAAGTATTCATAACATAGTCGAGAAACACAGATGCAGTGGTTTGATTAACGCATTAGTAACAGAATGCAGTATATTATCGCATCTCTATGTGTTGTTATTAAGAAGACATATTATTTCTTCATGAGTACAAATACAAGTCGATGTCATCCTGTCGTTTTTGTACCAATTGCAATACATTAATGGAAAAAGTTCTTTATTTCGCTAGAGATTTTATATCATTCAAGCGTTTAGTTAATGGTTGAAAGTTAAAACTTAAATGCATATTAAAGATGAAAACAATTTATATCTATTGATGTCTAAATTGTTGTCATTTAGGTAATTCAGATATGCGTCAAAAGCTAATACAAATATATATCTAAATCTTACTAATAAAAACGATTCAAGTGTTCAAACACGTGCTTACAAATGAGTAACGCTTTTCTCAATAGAGAATAATTCGTTCTCATAGTTGGAAAACATTCATCTCAAGAATGTATTCATAATCGAATGTAATTAGTGTCTTAGTATGCATTACAACGCATGCACTGAGAACACTATGTTAATTGGAAAATTTTCGCCTTTTAATGTGAGAATATATTCTTGCTACTCTTATCACATAACAAGACAGACTTCTACTTACTTAAAGCAATTATCTTTCAAGAGAATTGTCATAAATGTTTTTCTTGAAACTCATGGATGCCTCCAAAGAAAATAGTGAGCATAAGCTCTATGTCCCTATTACAGACATTAAAATCTCCTTCCATTTATAGACCTTAACAAACATGATTAACAGTGCGGAGAAACATTAATAATAAGGCTTAGATTAGAATGATTATGATTCCTCACAAATTGTAGTTTCCTAAGTCAAGTTCACATTTGTGGACTACCAAACAATTCAAATTAATGATAGTGATCAGGTAAAGACTTTTTAGAAAATTTTTTTATTTGGGAACTTTTTACTATAAGATATTACACATGGACATCTGATAGGGAACACCATTGTAAGTTGGATCTTTCTACGAATTATTATTATAACAAAAACTGGTCATCAGTACCTATGTTAAAACCTATAAACTAATTATTGGACTCAGGTCGTAAAAAGAAGCAAGTTATAATGGTGTTCATTATGAGGAACCCATATATAATGTCTTATAGTAAAAAGTTCCTACTTGGTCACCACTATTAATCTGAATCGCTTGGTAGTTAACAATCGAAACAAAAAAAAAAAGCGTCTGAAAAATGAGTCTCTTCTTGTAGTATATATCTATTTCTTTCAACATTGACCAGTTTATCTTGTACACCGATGTTACACTAATAATAAACGAAAAAATGATATGTAATAAATCTATGTTATTCCTCTTCTAGTTCATATTTAAATTGTATTTAGTTCAAAGTAGTTCTTTCAATAATTATAGAATAAAGTAGAAAAAAATATTTTTGATCATCACTTGTTTTTATTTTTCTCGTTTCAAATACTTCACCGAACATGAATGTAAGTGTTCATATGCCTTGTGCATGCATATGTTAGAAAAAAATATCAACATTCACAAATCTACCAGCAAACAACACTTTTTTTTTGAATTGTTATCGTATGATGCCTTATCTGAATTCAGTAGAATTTAAATTTAAACATCTATTCATAAAATATATGGCTAAACCTTGCTCAAAAAAAAAGAATCAATTCCTATATCACTTATACTTTAATAAACAGAAAAGTAAGTACAGGGATGTCCGAAAAATTCAAATAAGACATCTAATCTTTCGATTACTTCTTGCATTTGGCATTGGATTTATCGTAATGAGAATGAATTCTTTCCCACTACGACATAGACAAAAAAGTAATTTGTCTACGAATGCACTATTAATCATGTTTCGAATGTGAAATCGATCTAATGTTATGTAACGATGATTCATATTTTCTTTATAATACTTGACATTGTAAAACTACCTATAGTACAGATGAATATGAATGTGCTATGTTTATTAATCAAAAAGACAATGTTTGTTTGTTAGTATTTGAAAAAACAGTTTTTGAATTCAATTAAAACAAATATTGTATAGAAGTTTAGCAATAGAAAGTACTTTAAATGGAGATTTATCAATCAATATTTGTGTATTTGGATAAGTATTTGTTACATAAAATGTATCAAAATGAACTTTTGGATTATTTGAATGTATGAATTTTTTCCAACTTTCATTTGGAAATATACCATGAGCAACAAAAGCAGATATATTAACAGCACCAGCTTTTAAAAGTGCTTGTGCACATTCAATAAGTGTACCACCTGATTGTACTAAATCATCAATAATTATACAATGATAACCTGTTGGATTACCTTTAGAAGACAAAAAAAGAAAAGAAAAAATTATTTACATTCTAATATTTTTATGTAGAAAATTTAAAACAAACCTTCTTTAATAGTTGTAATTCTTTTATCAACTTCTCGAATTTTACTACAAATTATAATTGAATATTTATTTTCTTCAAACATATGAGCAAATCTTTTATGAGCTCCATCATCAGGAAATGCAATAGCAAATTTTTCATTTTGATTTTCTCGATTATTTAATTCATCTAATAATAATCCAACTGTTGATTCAAGACGAACAATAACATTTGATGAAAAATAAAATTGATTTTGTAATGCATGTATATCAAATAGAACAACTTCACATGGACCAGTACGTGTTACTGGAATTGATGAAAGCATTTGTGCAAATGAATAAGCTGTTGCTATTTCACCTTGAATTTGTATACGTTCCATTGTACCCGTTGGAAAATATGGTAAAAGAATTTTTAATGAACGACAAAGATATTTTGGTAAATGATAAAGAAGTGAAATTTGTTCAAATATTGTTTGTGGATTATGAAATGAAGCTAAGAATAGAACATGACTATTACGAATTTCTTCAGAATTATGAATAAAAATATTTGGCCAATTATCAGGAAATACTTTCCATTCAATATCACCTAATTCAATACGATGTTCTCTACTATATGATTGAACTTCTTCAGCTAGTTTTTGCATTTCACGAGCATAAAATAAAATCGTAGTAAAACCATCACATATACCATGTGAATGTTGTCGATATGTCATTAAACTAGCCAGCGATCCACAATTAACACATTTCATATTATCAGTCATTGTAAACAATAAAAATTCTTTAATGTGTTTTGAATGATATTAAACAGTGACCTACTATTATTATAACAAATGGTTGGTAAGATGTATATATGTTGTGGTCAAAATTAAAATTCAGTCAAATTTAAAATTTGCCTAGTCAAAATTGAAATTTTAATTTTGCCTAGACAAAATTAAAATTTTATCTTTGCCCAATATAATCTCAGTCAAAATTAAAATTTTTTTGATGAACAGAAGAAAATAAAAAAAAAGAAAAAGTTAACATACTAACCAATTTGTTTTTATTTTACAATACTTTTAAACAAATATCTTATGAATTTAAATTAATTTAGGTCATGTTTAAGCATTCGCTCCTCTTTGAATTACATTTGGTACAGCAGAAAAGGTCTTTTTTCATGGGCATGTCTTCACCGCATATTTGTCTAAAAAATTACAATTATTTTCGGCGGTGGAAGCATGAGAATACAGCTTTGAAACCATGTGTCATCTTTGGCAAAATTGAAAAAAATAATGTTTTTATGAAAATTAATTTGTCAATATGGGGCTTGAGAACATGCATTTGTAGATAAACTATTTCTGGATTTAAAAGTTGCATGTTCCAATGAATTCAAGTATAGGAATGTTAATAATCTGAAACCAGTTATCATTATCGAAGCTTGAAAGCTTTATTCTCGTGGTTCCACACTTGAACATACTTGTAATTTTCGAGACAAAAGTGAGGCGAAGATATGCTCATCAAAAAAATCTTTTCTGCTCTACCAAATGTCATTCAAAGAGGAGTAAATGCTCAAACATCCCAAGAGAATGGTTCCGACAATCGAATCCGAGTGGATTCCTGTTGAATCCGATCAGATTATATTGGAATTTCTATAAGATCGACGAAATGCTATGGGAATCTGGGTTACGGAATGACATTCGGATTCCGATTGTTGAATCTGATCGGATCGTACTATCGGAGTCTGATTGAATCCCAGCGTACGACTCTGACCGGGTGTGGGGTGTGGGTGCAGTGGCGTAGTCAGGAATTTTTCACCATTGGGCCGTTTCCCAACTAAACTATTCTGAAAATTGGGCAACAATGGGCAATTAAAAAACAATTGGGCCATAATTTTTTAAAACTTATTGCCATCACAAAAACGAATATTTATTGAAGAGAGACTCGTGGTTCTCAAACTAAGAAGCGAGTTTACTACTGCTGAAGCTAAGAAAAGTTCTGAAGATTCCTAGCCCCGACTGTTATTGCAGTTGAAAATTATTGCGTAATATTCATTTCAAATAAAGAGACATAAATATCTTTTGATGGGAGCATGGTAGAGATATACGGTGTTCACCAGTGGAAGGTGGAGGTAACAATGCAATAAGTCCTGTCTTATCGAATTTCTGGCACGTTTTTTGAATTTTTTCCGATTTATTCAAAAAACATACGTTTCTAGATGGATCTATACAGTAAACTTTCACCGCAATATAACGAAAAACAAATTTTTCTGCTAATTTTATTAAAAAATTGCTTAACTTCTCGCAAGTAAATGCCTATGGTGCATTATGAACGGGTTCTAATAGTGTTCGACTGGCCCTGTTTTACAGATCTTTGATCGATGGTTCTAATGGATGTCTCAAAATTGAAAATCCATTGTGATGACTTCATGCTCTAGATGAATTGCTATAACGTTCAAACCAAAACTCGCTGAAAAATATATCAGAAAATCTTCAAGACACGATTCGATGCACCCCGTTTTTTCGAATGGTGAATTCCTACTTACAAGGGAACTATTTCAATTGATTCCAAGCTTTCGGCTTCATCTTTTGGCTACCGGTAGGCCTCAGTGAGATTAAAAAAACCCTAAAAGCGTTCGTGCCCATGACTCTTCCTTCCCGAGATATGGTCAAAACTATGTCATAACAAAAGGGATTTTTTTTTATTATTGGAAAGTTTCTTTTTTTTCAGCAAAATAGGTTTAGATTATTTTTAATACAGTTAGTTCTAGTAATAACTTGCTTTCTACAGTAAATTGCAGAAAACAAGCTATTACTAGGGTGTGGGTGAGTGTGGGTGCGGGTCAGAGACCGAAAACGAGTCGAGTACTCGACCAATCGACTCGACTCG